>PVHP010033707.1:0-19496 GCA_004024765.1 Zapus hudsonius
GGAAGGTGTGCCAAACACTGGCAAGGGGAAGCTGGCTTATAACCCCATAAGCCTGCCCCCAACAACACAGCTTCATCGAGGTTGTAAAACCCAAACTGCCATCAGCTGAGGATCAATCTATCAGAACACATTCAATTGTTTGTGGGGGACACCTGTATCAAACCATGACAGTCCGCCCCTGGCCCCCACAAACTAATCATTCAAGATATAAACACAATATGTTCAACTCAACTCTTAAGTCTCCACAGCTTTCAACTGAGCCATAATACCAAAAATAAAACCATAATGCCACAGAACATTCACACTGCAAAACATGAGGCACAGCAAAAACAGATTGACCAATACAAGATTTAAAACAAACAGGGCACCATCAATCTCTAACTCCAAGCTCAATGATTCTTAACCAATAACACAAGTCTCTCGGAGATTCAATTCCACCCCACCAGCTCGGCTACTCACAGTCCAGGAAAATGTCATCCAGTGCTGGCAGCTCGCCTTGGCACCCATCCATAGTCCTGGAATTCTTTGGGTCTCCATTGCAACCCACAGTTCATCCTCGTGGCTCCATCGGGCTCCATGCAGGCAACCTAGCACACCTGCTTCACATGCCGATGGCCATTTTTCAAAAACAAAACTGTGTTGCAAATCCAATGACCCTCTCTTCTTATATATGCCATACTCCACAGAACCAGATGGGCTACCAACTTGTTAATCCAGGGGGGATCAAAGCATTCAGGCCCCTTACTTCTAAGAGTCCGCATTCTTCCTTTTCTTCCAATGCAGACCAGCTGGCTGAATCTCAATGGTTGTAATCTCTCAAACAATGCAGGTGAACGGGCAGCAGTTTCGACCCAAAGATCTTCTTTCTGTGCCATCTCCATCTGCTCACACCAGTCCATCTTTACGTAAAACAACCCTGCACAGGTTCCCAGGACACAGGCAGACAGAACACAGCAAGCCTTTCACACAAACTGCTTCTGGCAGAGTCCTGATAAAGTTCTTTCTCCCCCTTGTAAGCCAAACTTCACAGTCCATAGTTCTCATTACATTCAGGTCTTTCAGCTCTGACCAGAATGATCCATGAAGCTGTACTCACACCACTGCAAGGCATCTCTTAGGCTGAGAGTTCAAATCCTTCCACATTCCTCCTGTAGATCACTTCCAGAAGACCAAAGCCACAAGATCAGGGTTCTAGCAGCAACAGATAACCCCACTCCTGGTACCAATACTGTTGCAGTCAGCTTTCTAGTTGCTGCGCAGAGAGAACCCAAACAAAAGTGGCTTGTGGGGGAATGGGTTTATTTGGCTTATGGACTCGAGGGGAGACTCCATTCTGGCAGGGAAAACGATGGCATGAGCAGAGGGCTGGACATCACCTCTGCCACAGCACTGCAAACAGCAGCCGGAAGGTGTGCCAAACACTGGCAAGGGGAAGCTGGCTTATAACCCCATATGCCTGCCCCCAACAACACAGCTTCATCAAGGTTGTAAAACCCAAACTGCCATCAGCTGAGGATCGATCTATCAGAACGCATTCAATTGTTTGTGGGGGACACCTGGATCAAACCATGACAACAGTTATATCCTATTAACCGTTACAAATGTTATTGCCTTACTAGAGTATAATATCTGGAAATACTGATACAATGTTCTAAGAAGAGTTGAATTCTATTGATGCCTTTGATGTTGTCTTTCCTTATTTTATGGTAGTTTAATTTTTAAAAACCAGAACATATTTTTCTTTGTGTCCTTAGATGTCATTCATTTTTTGAATCAGTGTTCCCTTACATTGCCCACAATCTACACTTCCCTTTCTCTTCATTACTTTCTGCTGTTCATGCTTCTAAGATCCTCTCTTCCTGAAGTACATCTTCAGAATTTCCATGATTGTGATCTCCTGCTGAAACCCCTCTGTTTTTGTTGGCTAAAAGTACATTTGTTGTGGAATTATCTCAGTGGGAGTGGAAGTAGAGGAGTTTATTAACCTGGGGTCTGGAATGAGATCACTCTTAAAAAGCTCTGGCCCCAAGTCAAGTTTGTATTTTGGTTTTATGGGTTTAGGAATCCGGCTTGGTAGGCAAGCAAAGCTTGGTTTCCAAAAGCAGACATAGCATTATCAGCACAAAGAAATGGGTACAAGGGCAAATTTCGAAACTGAGTATGTGGCAATCATGCAGTTTCAAAAAGTCTCCAGGGCTGAAGAGATGGCTTAGCGGTTAAGGCGTTTGCCTGCAATGCAGAAGGACCAGAGTTCAATTCCCTAGTGCCCATATAAAGCCATATGCACAAGAGGGTGCATGTGTCTGGAGTTCGTTTGCAGTGGCTGGAGGCCCTGGCGTGGCCATTCTCTCTCTCTCTCTCTCTCCCTCTCTCTCTCTCTCTCTTGCCCATTCTCTCTCTCTCAAATAAATAAATAAAATATTTAAAAAAAAAGTCTCCAAACAGCTGGGCGTGGTGGCGCACGCCTTTAATCCCAGCACTCGGGAGGCAGAGGTAGGAGGATTGCCGTGAGTTGAAGGCCACCCTGAGACTACAGAGTGAATTCCAGGTCAGCCTGGGCTAGAGTGAGACCCTACCTCAAAAAACAAACAAACAAACAAACAAACAAACAAACAAACAAACAAAAGTCTCCAAACAACATACATGAGTCAAAATGACTTTTCAGAACACAAGCAATTTCCCAAACCATGCAAATCAATTATTCCTACAGTTGGGTTTCCCTGTCCATCGCCAAGGGCGACACTCTAACCTAGTATGAACTATTCTCTGCCTTATCTTCAAGGACTCCTTTCAGCAAGGGTTTTCTCAGAGACTCTAAGCTGCTGAGCTGGGAGAAGTACAGCTTCCATGCAGCCTTTCAGCAGCCTCACTGGTGTTAGCTTTCTTCCCTCTTACAACTTTAGTAATTAACCCTTTTTCTGCCACACATTGACTTCGGTTCTGAATGTTTCCGTGGTTGACGATGCCCTCAGGTTAACATGGACAGGCACTCCCTTGCCAGGCATTGCCTTCAGATGAGTTGAAGTCCTTCATTGCTTAGCACTTTGGTAGGATCGTGATGCCTATCTCTATAGGGTTGCTGGGACCCTGAATAGATAAAATACATGGAAAACTCCTGCCACAGAGGATGAAGAAAGCCAAAGGTAGTTATTATCTCTACTGAAAACTTCAGCTCTTAGCCTGCAGGATTTTAAGGTTTAATTTCTAGTATTGGAAATGATATATGGTCTCCTTAGAGGCAAAAAAGCTAAAATCCATGCAAGTGGAAACCCCTTCACCCCAACCCTCTCCTGAAACCTAAAGCCAGGGATAAGGTAGACTCTGGATGAAATGGCAGCCATTTTAGCAAATATTCCTCCCAGCCCTACTTGAAACATTGGATTTGTTTTGATGATCTAACTGAAAAATCTTTACATAATCAACATTTTTACCCAAGTTCTAACATCTAGTCTTCGTCTTTCTTATGGTACTAAGGCCCACTATTTAAATCCAGACCCAGATTCTGTTTAGAGACGATGATTGGATGTCATGGTACCTGGGCCTAGAAGCAAGAGTCTGAAGCCTTACCCTTGGCTCTGTGAGGTGAGCAACCTGTCTTCTCTGTGTCTCCAACATGGAGCTGCTTCTGTTCTGGAACCATTAACTCCTAATCCATTGAAAGTGAAGAGCCAGCTAGCTCTCCATCCTTGAACTGAGAAAAGGAAGGGCTTCATCAGTGGTCAGAGTTGTCACTCAGGCATCTTGTCAAATCGTTGTCTTTTTTAGACAGGGCCTCAGGATGTCCTCAACATCACTATGTAACTCAGGCTAATCTTGAACTCCTGATCCACCCCTTCCCCAATTCTAACTCTTAGGCATTGGGATTACAGACATGCGCCACCATGTCTGGCTTAAATTGGGTTGTATTTTATATACATCATCAAGTATGGATTGAAGAAGTATATTAATGAAGAAAGATTGTACAGGAATGTTTTTAACCTTTTTATTAACAACTTCCATATGTAAATAGAATATATACGCAATGTATTCTGATCATAATTCTCTCCCACCACCATCTTTCCCCCCTCACCTACCCCTTCCACTGAACCTCCTTTTTCCAACTAGTCCCTCTTTGATTTTGATGTCATCATTATTTTTATTCCGCCACCAACCATGACAACATGTTGGTGGGCCCAATATTATACAGGCCTTGTGCAGGTAACAACAGCCACTATGAGGTCATGAATACAGCAACCAGTTTGTGTCTGGAAGACAGTACTCCTCCCCTTCCTTTGGGTCTTACATCATTTCCTCCACTCTTCCACAATGGTCCCTGAGCCTTGGAGGGTGTGATAGAGAAGACTCACTTAGTGGTGAACACTCACTGGTCACGTCTCAGAAATTTGATAAGTTTTGAGTCTCCGCTGTAGTCATGACCATCTAAAAGGGGTTTCTCTAACCAAAGGAGAAAGCAGTATTAATATATGAGCATGGGTGTGGTGGCGCATAAATTTAATTCCAGCACTCAGGAGGCAGAGGTCGGTGGATTGCCGTGAGCTCAAGACCAACCTGGGGCTACAGAGTGAGTTCCAGGTCAGTCTGGGCTGGTGTGAGAACCTGCCTCAAAAAAAAACAACAAAAAAAAAACAAATACGCATAAGTATTTAAAGAGAGGGGCGTTTGTGAATCATCAATGACCCTTAGAACTATTAGTCTCCTGTGGCTTCCTGCCCCCTACCCCACTCAAATGTTCAAATTCCAATCCCAAGGTGTTGGTATTAGGAGGTAGGGCTTTGGGGAGGCAATTATGTATGAGATTTGAGCATTCATAATTGGAATTAATGTCTTTGCAAAAGAGACCTCAGACACCTAGCCTGCCCCTTTCACCATGTGAAGACCCAGTAAAAGCGTATCATCGATAAGCCTTCACTAGATACCAAATTAGGCCTTCAGCAGATACCAAATCTGTCAGCACATTGACCTTGAAAATCCCCTGACTCCAGAACTACAGAAAAATCAATGTCTGTTGTTTATAAACCACCCAGTCACTGTATGGTATTCTGTTATAGCAGTCTGAACATACTGGCAATTTAAACATAGGAAAGTGTACTTTTTTATAGTCCTGGAAACCAGAAGTCTAACCGCAGTTTAACTACATTGAATTCAAAGTTTTGGACTTCAATCTCTCTCTCTCTCTCTCTCTCTCTCTCTCTCTCTCTCTCTCTCTCTCTCTGGTAAATAATTAAAATATTTTTTAAAAGAACCTTGGTTCTTAACCTTTGGTAATTACCTGTAAATCTTCCAGTGACTTGGGCCTGCAATTCTACTACTCAAGCAAGTCTTTATAATTTCTCACCTTCTTCAGTCTTAGTTCTTCATAGTCCCAGACCTTCCATAGTCAGCTTCCTCCCACCTCTCCCTCCCACTGATGGTTAATCTTCATTGTCAGTTTGATTGGGTTCTAGAGGCACAAAGGATATGAACTTCTGGAGTTTTTCTGGACTAAGTTGGTAAAGATGGAGAAAGCCACACCCTAACTGTGTGTGGCACCATTCTATGTGCTGGGCCTCCTGGACTAGATAAAAAGGAGCAAGTGAGCTGAGCATGAGAATTCATCTCTGCTTTCTGAGTGCAGATTGAATGTGATCAGCCACCTCCAACCCTTACCTCCTCCATGCCTTCCCTGCCATGCTAACTGTGAGCCAAAATAAACTCTTCTTTCCTTAAGTTGCTTTAGTCAGGGATTTTGTCATAGCAATGACAAAATACTCCACAGTATTTTGTAGTCTCTGCCTTCTCTGGCTCTTGATCATTCTCTGCATCTCTTCGGCTGCTTCCAAGCTGCTGAATGAACCAAGACCTTATAGCTTCAGTATTGCAGAGGCTTATAGCCTAGAGAATCACTCTCCAGATGCCTCCTAGTTGCTGCTGTAGCTGGATAGCTAGGCCTGGAGGCTCAGGATGTCAATTCTTGGTGTTACCAGCTCAGCCTGCTTTACCTGTGATAAAGACTAAAACTAGGCAGTAAAAGATCCTTTGGAGGGTTGGAGAGATGGCTCAGCAGTTAAAAGCTAGGTACAGGAGGTGGTACATGTATCTGGAGTCAATTTGTGGCTGGAAGCCATGGCATACCCATTTTCTCTGTCTTTCTATTTCTCTCTCTGCTTGAAAATTATATATATATGTGTGTGTATGTATAATTGTGTATATATATATATATATATATATATATATATATATATATATATATATATATATATATATATAAAGATCCTTTGGGAAAATCCTTTGGGCCTGATGTTGTAACACCAAGGGAAGTAAATGGGAGAATTAATCTGACAAGACTGAGAAATAATGTTTATATAATTTAAGAAAGAGGCTTGGCACCCTTTTGGTAGGATTATAATTCCAGGAATCACAGCCTTGAATATTCAAAGCTTCCAGTTCCACCAATTCCTAACTTTACATATGCAGCAACCACAAGCCTCACATTACATATTACAGGGCTCACAGGCCTTTTTTTGAGTTGAGTAATTCCAAGGTGAAGTTTTCCTGTTGGGAGGGGGAGTGAAGTCCTTCAAATCCAGAAGGACCATGTTGTCATTGACATGATTAAGCAAGGCCTCCTGGAGCAGGAGGAGTGGCTTTCAAAGGATCAGCTAAGGCCACTGCATCCCCTGCAGCTGGAGTGGACTTCCCCACAGGGAAGTAGAAGTGGCATGTTCAGCAGAGCTGGCAGGCAGGCAGCTCTCAGGTCAAGACAAATCAGCATAAGGGAAGGCTCTATCAGCTATCATTCATATGGCCCAACGACTGACACCCATTTTGCTCATTCACAGAAGCAAAATATTCAAGGGTGTTTACAATAACCCCCAAGGAAATTAACAAGTTTTCTAGTATTTAACATGAATTAAAACTGGGCATGGTAGTTCATGCCTATAATCCTATCACTTGAGAGGCTGAGACAGAAGGTTTGCCATAAGTATCGGGCCAACCTGGACTACATAGTGAGTTACAAGCCAGCCTGGACTATTGTATGAGATTCTGTCTCAAAACCAACACACACACACACACACACACACACACACACACACACACACACAAACACAAATCACATACTCCTAGGACTGGAGAGAAGGCTCAGCAGTTAGGGTGCTTGTCTGTAAGGCCTAACAAATCAGGTTCCATTCCACAGTACTCATGTAAAGCCAGATGACCAAGGTGACACATGCATCTCGAATTCATTTGCAGTAGCTAGAGGCCCTGCAAATAATTCTGTCTGTCTCTGTCTCTCTCACTTCTTGCAAATAATAATAAATAAATTAAATAAATAATAAATAAATTAAAAAAAAAAGTCGGGCATGGTGATGCATGCCCTTAATCCCAGCACTCAGGAGGCAGAGGTAGGAGGATCGCCATGAGTTCAAGCCACCCTGAGACTACATAGTTAATTCCAGGTCAGTCTGGGCTAGAGTGAGACCCTACCTCGAAAAACAAATAAAACAAACAATCAAAAACAAGACTAACCCCAAACCATGTGCCCTTAGGTAGGGTTGGGCCTTTTGATCTCTCTCAGCTACACATCAGAATCAAGCTCATCTTTCTTAAAAAGACAAAACACAGAATCAACCCCTAGTAAATTAGAATGTACTCAATAATCAGAATTCCTTACAAGATCCGCAAAATAACGTTTTCTTCCTTCTCTTGCTTTTGAGACAGGATCTCTCTCATGTTATTTCTCTCCTATTCTCATTCTCTCTCTTTCTCCTCTCTCCTTCCTCCTTTCTTTTCTTGCGATAGCATCTTGTACAGAGCTTCGGTTGGATTTGATGCATACTTGAGGATTGCTAAATAGCCATCATGCTCTATGTCTTCTCCATTTACTGAAAGCAATCGATGCCATTGGCTTTAGCATGTCTGTACAGAAGCAATTGCACAAAGCACCTTTTCGCTGATACAGAGGTGGGGCATTTCACTGTTTTACTTGCTTCTGACCTCAAGACACACAGAGAAAGGGAGAGGGAGAAGGGAAGGATAGAGGGAAACAGTGTCACAGACTGTGGGGAAAAATGTAAATTTTACCTAACCCAGAGGCACTTGCTTTTCAAGCTTGTTGCATCCCTCCTCCGCCTCCCCCCCACCCCACAGGCTGCACCAGGAGGCCGCCCCGGCACTTCACAGATTGGCTGGCCTGACCCGCTCATCACGCTCCTTTGTCATAGTAGGTAGCTGATAAAAGGTGCAGGGCTGCGGTAGGAACTGCACCGCTTCCCCTGGCTACCTCTCGCTAGGTGGCCCGGCTAAACCGCTTCTTCGGGGCTCCGGAGGCGCGGGCCTTTTTTTCTCTCGCAGGACCGCGGACCCAAAAGGCAGAATCCGTGGCTCTAGACGTGGGAACAGCCGCTGACCACCAGTGGAGCACAGGTAAAGAACGGGGTACGACATCCTGGTGCGGAGAAGGGAAAGGAAAATCCCGCTACTGCCCTGCAGCTCCCCTCTCCCCTAGGGGCTTGCAGTAAAAGCCATTGCGAGGCACCATTAGCGATGGCCCGGCAGCATTTGGGGTCGCCTGGAACCTGCCCACTTGGTTAGTTTTACCTGGTCTGGGGAGGGGCAAAGGAGGAGGACGAGGGAGAAGGAATCCTGTTTGCCTCGAAGCTCTTTTACATTTCAAATTTTCCTGGGCACTAAATGGGTGGGTGTGTCCAGCTCTATATCTTTCTCCGTCGCAGCCCAGCATACCTGAATCTGAACGCGAATTCGGTGCAGGTAATTGGAGATCTGGTTAGGCTGATGGTTGCCGCGGGGTACACAGAATGTGGGGGAGTGTGGTCCTTTTGGATTGGATCCAGAAGGTGGGAGAGGGAATTTTTCCGCCTGGCAACAGCGGAGGCGGAGGGAGAGGGAGGGAGAGGGAGGGAGTGTCATGATGACGAGTGATGTTTCTGACCCTTTTCCGCTGCGGCGCAGTTTTGAAGCCCTGAGCCTCAGGATCTGCGACCCTCTGTGGACCAAGATCTAGGAACACGGAAGCAAGGTTTCTCTGAAAGCACACAGATTGCAAAGACTGGAAATAAAGGTGCATTTCTTGTCCCCCAGCTGGTGTTAAGAATCGAGAAGTCATCTTGGGGAGGAGGAGAGCTGCGAGGAGGGAGGTGTAGATGAGACCAGAGCTCGTCAAGTTAATAAGGTCTTCCTTCCTTTCCATGAAATCTGACAGCTGTCCTTTATTTTAAAAACTCTGCCTCAGTTCGACACACCGTCAAACCTAGAATCCTAGCAACAGGTGTCCTCCCTCTTGAAGGACTGGTGGGAAGGGATGGACGGAGCTGCACGAAGCTCCAAGAGGCTGGAAATGTAACTCCCATGGGATATTTTTACTGCGGTGCCAGATAAAAAATGTAATGCAGGCTATTGCGACGGAGAATACAGCTGCGGCTTTCTCTCCCTTATTAACTGCCCTCCTTGTTTTCTTTTTTACAGCCCCCTACTGAAATCGGAGGCCCCTTGCACGACTGCAGAATAGGCCTTAGAATCTTGTATTAAGATACTCCGTCGTCATCAGGCATGGCTAGTATTCTTGCACATATGGCTAATAACGGGGGGCAGAACGCATCCTTGCCCCCTTGGGCCCATTCCATGCTGAGGGCCCTGGGGAAGACTCTTGGTCCTTTAATGGCCAGCATAGCAGAGAGAAACATGAGATTGTTCTCAGGGATTGCAGTGCCAGCCCAGGGGGAAGAAACCTTTGAAAACTGGCTGATCCAAGTCAATGGGGTCCTGCCAGATTGGAATATGTCTGAGGAGGAGAAGCTCCAGCGCTTGACGAAAACCCTTAGGGGCCCTGTTCGGGAGGTTATGCGTTTGCTCCAAGCTGCCAATCCCAGCCTAAATGTGTCAGATTTTTTGAGGGCCATGAAACTGGTGTTTGGGGAGTCTGAGAGCAGTGTTATGGCCCATAGTAAATTTTTGAACACGTTGCAGGCAGAGGGGGAGAAAGCCTCTCTTTATGTGATCCGTTTAGAGGTTCAGCTTCAGAATGCTATTCAGGCAGGTGTCCTGGCTGAGCAAGAAGCCAACAGGACTCGCCTGCATCAGCTCCTTGTAGGTGCAGAGCTGAGTAGTGACCTGTGCTTCAGGCTTAAAGGTCTTCTCAGGATGTATGCAAATGAGCAGGACTTCCAGACTTCCTGGAGTTAATCAGGATGATAAGAGAGGAAGAAGATTGGGATGACACTTTTATTAAACTTAAGCGTCCCAGAAGATCTGATCCATTTTTTGAGAGGGCAGCCAGTCCTGTGGCATTTCAGGGCTCCCCACCAGTAGTGATTGGCAGTGCTGACAGTAATGTGATAGAGATAGATGACTCCCCAGATGACTCAGATGACTCAGATGAAGATGTGATCCTGGTGGAATCAGGCGACCCTCCACTGTCATCCTTCAGTGCCCTTCCCCTCCAGGGCATGGCCACATGTCAAGAGCAGGTGCTGGGCATTCATGACCCCCATAATTCTGGGGCTCAGTCTCCTTCCACTAGCACTGCTTCTGGGCGCAACACCAGTAGTCCAGGGGCTCTTTGCAGAAGTAGGAAGCGGAAACACTCAGTCTGCTGCTCCCATTGTGGGGAGGAGGACCACTCAAAAGAAACCTGTGACAGTGACGGTAACAAAGCTCAGGCTTTTGACAATCTGTTCCTGAGCCTGCAGGAGTTACCACATTCAGAGGATGAAAGTTCACTAGAGGCCCCTGCAGAATACAGCAACCCCTTTGAGCCACAGTAAGATGTGAGCCTCCAGCCTTAAACCCTTACATATAGTCAGAGTTCTCTGGTGGAAAGCTTAAGGAGATGAACTTGTGATTGAATGAATGAATCCACAAAATGGATTTTATTTTGAGTTGAAGAAAGACTAATATAACAGTACAGCAGAAAAAGAAGACCTGATCCTTTGCTCCCTCTCCCTATTGCCTAAGTCTATTTTCTGTGTGCACTTATTTCCTTGATGGCTTTATTCTGTCTTTGTGAAAGTGGCATAGTTGTTAAATCTTCAAGTAATAAAGAAAATTACAAAGCATGAAGTACAAATTACCCATACATACATGGCATATGGGTACTCTCTACTCATACAACTGTGGTCAGCCCTTTGGTAAATATCCTTCCAAATATTTCCCTCTACCTATGTACCCAGATGAATATATGTATAGATAAAGTGCTCAAATATGTGTTGTCTATACGCTGTATTTTTTCACCAAAATATATGTTTGTGGCTTTTAAAAATGTTAGTAAATATATATGTGTATCAGCATCTATGTTACTGTCTGTGGGATTATTTTAGGAAGAAGGAAAAAGTTAAGAAAAACACAGTGAAAAACTATAAAGGGGTAGGATCCTACTGTGAAGTGGGCTTTGTATCTATTCAATTTACAGATGAGAGAAACAGGCAGGTCTGGTCATGTAAGCCTGTAATCCCTCTATTTGGGAGGCTGAAACAGAAAGACGTACTTGAGCTACGTAGTGAGTTCAAGGCCAGTTTTGAACTGAGGCCCTGTGTATCAATTTCTTGTTGCTGGGACAAAATACCTGACCAGAAGTGGCTTAAGGGAAAAGAAGGGTTTATTTTCAGATTATAGTTTTGAGGGTAGACTATCATGGGGAGGAAGGGAAGGGACAGGAGATGGGAGGGCATGGGAGAAAGACAAAGCTAGTGCCACATCATCATATCAACACAGAAGGGAGGGAGTGGAAAGAACTGAACATTGACCTGAAGCTGGGCTATATAACATCAAGGCCCACCTGCAGTGATAGACTTCCTTCAACATTTCACCTCCTAAAGGTTCCACAACCTTCCTGAACAGCGCCACCAACTGGGGATTACATATTCAAACTCAAGAGTCTATGGTGGACATTTTATAGACAAACCACCACACACACTGGTATTTTTATTTTGAAAAATGATTGGGGACATTGCTTTGTAGCAGAGCACTTGTTTAGCATGCATTTGGTTTTATGTTCAATCCCAAACACCACATAAAAAGATAAACTGGGCTGGAATAAATCCCCCAAACAGAGGGTCTCTTTGTCACAACTGACCTGTTCCAAATTATGGTTTAAGATTATCTGACAATACTCCACTGCTTTCTCTTCTGACGTTTCGGAGGAGTGTGCCAATGGGAAAGTTTGGTGCTGAGGTAGTACCCCAAAACATGGATTCGTGGATTCAAGGGAGTCCATTTCTGTTCACTTTGGGAAAGGGGCGCCTCTTCTATAAGTAAATTCCTTAAATTTCTGCTGTTGAGTGAGGGGATCCTGGTCTCTTCTGTGGGTTCACACTGCCCTTTACCACCTTCCTCATTAAGGATCAGCTCCTGACAGCACCCAAATATCACCCTGTACCCTCAGATGCCCTATGCTACAGGATACAGATATCCCAAAGACTCCAAACCCCAGGTCATATCCACTCCATTCCTTTCATAGGGAGGGTTTGAACAGCAATCTAGTTGTTACTCTACATGAAAGGTTGTGTGAATCAGAAACCCAGGACTGTACACACTCACTATTAGAGAAGAGTGGACAATACTCACGGTGAAAGGAGAGAAGAGAGACCTTTCTAGGAACATGTCTTTCAGAGGTCCACCCTGTCCCCTCTCCCAGTCTTAAATTGAAGACTGGTAAAAGAGTTAAGCGTGACCTTAGACCCAGAGAATGGCTGTGCTTCCTGCAGGTGCAAGACAGAGTGGGGTTGTGTAAGGCATGGGGTAGAGGGTGAAAATGGATGCACATGCTGAGAGGTGGGAAATACGGGTTCTACAGAACTGAGGGGACAGAAACTGTGGCAGTAGGAGAAGCATAGAGCTGTATGAGTCATGAGATGAAGGGGAGGGCACTAGGACCACGGGAACTCAGGTAAAGATTGACAGGAACAGCAGTATCAGGCAGAGCCCTGGACTTTGTTGCACCAAGAATGGCACAGATTGTGGGTTTAGGGCTCTGATTTAGGCTAGCTAGCTAGAGAGGGATTAAAGCCAAGGGCTGATACACCCCAAGCCTGATTTGAAGTACTTTTTTTCTCCATGTGTTTTTGTGTTCATATGTATGTGTGTAATGTATGTGTGGGGGTGTATTTGCACAAGTGTGTGCACGTGTATGTGGAGTCCAATGCTTTTTATTTATCGCTTTCCACCTTATTTTTTAAGACAGGGTCTCTTGTTGGGCTAGAGTTCATGATTTAGGTAGTCTAGCTAGCCACTGGCTGAACCCAAGGAAGCCCCTGTCACTGCCTACCCAGTGCTAGGTGTATGATATCATTCCTGACCTTTTTTGGCATATGTGTGTGTTAGTATGTGTGGTGTAGTATATGTTGTGTGTCTATGCACATGTGTGTGCAGATGTGCATGCCCCTTGTGCTTATGAGCAGAGGCCTAGAGGAAAAGGTTTGGTGTCCGATGTGAATCCTCTGTGTTTCCTTGAGACAGCCTCTCACTGAACTTAGAGCTGCTGCTCCAGCAATTCTCCAGTCTCCACTTTACAGGCCATTCCTAGCTTTTTAGGTGGATGCTTAGGACGGAACTCAGGCCCACACAGGTCCTCTTATCCCCAGAGTCCCCATGTGTCATGGTTTGATCCAGGTGTCCCCCACAAACAAATGAATATTCTTAGTGATCGATCCTCATCTGATGGCAGTTTGGGTTTTACAACCTCACTGGAGCTGTGTTGTTGGGGGTGGGCTTATGGGGGTTATAAGCCAGCTTCCCCTTGTCAGTGTTTGGCACACCTTCCTGCCATTGTTTGCAGTGCTGTGGCGGAGGTGAGGTCCACCCTTCTGCCCATGCCATCGTTTTCCCTGCCAGGATAGAGTCTCCCCTTGAGTCTGTAAGCCTAATAAGCCCATTCCTCCATAAGCTGCTTTTGCTTTGGTTCTTTCTGTCCACCAACAAGAAAGCTAACTACAATAGCATGTCTGGCATTTTATATTGGGTGCATGTCCTGTGCCTGTGATCTTAAGTCAGGTCCTCATGCTTGCATAGCACTTCATCCACTGAGCCATCTCCCCAAGCCCTGAAGGGTTCCTCTTTTCTAGAAATACCCTCACATCTCCTCCTTACTTCTTGATCCTGCTCCATTTATGACTCCACAATCTCTCTTTACAATCCTCATTGCCCCCACCCTGTGGAGCCAAAATAGTCTTGGCAGGTGTGAATTCTCAACCTACTAAACCCTGCAGCCATGACCCCTTCTCCCCCAGCACTCCCCAGAATTCAGTGTCTTCTTAAAACCTCAGCTTCCATAACCCTCATGATCAGAAAAATGAACCTGGGAAGAATCTCTGATCCTTTACCCTGGATCTCAGGAACAGACAAGGCTATTCCTTGCTTCCCTCTAGGGCACCTCTGAATCTCTTCCAGCCCCCTTGATCTCCCAAGAGAATGCCTGAATTCCAAGGCAAGAGGAGTACAGGCTTTTAAAGTCTCAGGAGCTTCCAGCCACCCCCATGTTGCACAGGTTTGAACTCAACAAATTCTCCTGAATTCTACCTATCCCTCCATAAGTCTGCTATAGTAGTTACTTTTCTCATTGCTGTGACAAAATATCCAACAAAAGCAATTTGAGAAAGGAAGGGTTTATTTTGCTCACATTTGGAGAGTATAGGTTTATGTTGGCTCATAGCTGGAGAGTGTAGGTTCACACTGGCTTACAGTTGGAGAGTACAGTCCATCATGGTAGACAGTCGTGGCAGCAGGAGCTGGGGGCAGCTGGTCACACTGCATCCAGAAAGGAAGCAGAGAGAGTTGAATGCTGGTGCTCTCTCTTTCTGCTTACTTCTTTGTATTCAGTCTGAAGACTCCATCCATGGAAGGTTTCCTCCCACATGCAGGGTGCCTCTTTCCTCCTCACTTTAACTTCTCTGAAAACCCTATTACAGATATACCCAGAGGCATGTTTCCATAGTAATTCTAAATCCAGTAAAACTGACAAAGATTGACCATCACATCTACCCTTGTGGTATCTATCTGTTCTCTGCATCTAGTTTGTGGAGGCCAGAGATTGATGTCGAGTGTCTTCCTCTGTGGCTTTCTAGCTAATTCTTTGAGACAGGGTCTCTTGTTGACCTGCAGCTCAGTTTAGAAAACATTTTTCTTTTCCAGCTCACCTTTTCTCAATTTTAGAACATAATCACTTCCTGAATGATTTGCCTGAGGACAGGGATTATGCTTCCACAGTATCTCTCTGGCCCCAGGCAAAGTAGAAACAAAAAGAAAAAGAAATCAGCCTTGTCTATCTTATTACCCATCCCATCACAGGAGTCAGCTGGGGCCTGCTTGGAAAACCTGTTCTGAGGCCCAGTCCTCCCCATCTCTCCCCTCTGCCTGGTCTTTATGATGCATATTCAAAATCAGCAACATATTTATTTCACTAACCTGATTTAACCTGACATTAATTTTTCACTTCATATTGTGATTGTCACATCTTCAAACCAGGCACAATTGGGGGGAGGAAAGTATTTATTGAAACTACAGATTGAGGGAAGTTCCGTAATAGCAAAAGAGGCTGGCCCTCTTTCACAGGTCTGAGCAGAGAGAGAAAAACCCATCACCAACACTATACACACACACTAGCAAACAGGTAGGAGGGCAAGGAGAGAGAATTCTTTCACCTTTATATAGCCCTAGGGTGGGGTCCCACAACCCTATCCCAGACTTAATGGCTTCCTCAGTCTCTAGAATTTCCTCCCTGCACTGCCCACACAGGAAAGGATGTTTACTTCTAGCTCCTTTGAGCTTCCTTACATCCTGCCCTCTGGTGAGAGGCTGCCTTCCTGTAAACATCCTTAGAGACCCTCCCAAGATTATTTGAAAGGTCAAGTTGACAACAAGACTTAACCGTCACAGTGCTACACTGGCTTTTCCTTTATACAAAAGCATATGTCTTTTCTCTAAATGGATATGTGGATATTCAAATAAGGCTACTGTAACTAGCCAAAGGAAGGTTATTGGAGAATGATTGGGTCTGATCCCCTTTACTTCAAGCTATGGACTTATTTTCTTCCCTCTACTCTCAATCTCACTGGTTGCTACTAGATGACAATGATTCTTTTGTCAGAAACAGCTGGCCTCAGAGTGGCCTTCTGCATTAACTTCCTCCCTTCTGGCAACTTTCCCTAGGTTTCCATAACACCCTTTTATGGTTCCTCCTCCTTGGCCTTTTTTGGTGCCCCATCTCAGTTTCTCTTGTATACCCTTCCTGATCTTTGTATAATATTAATGAAAACAACAAAATGTCATTACCTCTGCTATTTTTAAGAGCTTGCTTGCTAGGCAGTGTGTATCCAAGTCCTTTCAACACATAAATTCCCTAAATCCTCATACCAACCCCATAAGATAGGCATTACTATGATCACATATTTCCAATGAGGAGGCAGGTAGACCACTTTTAAAAACTTGCCTGGCTGTGCAGCTGGTTGGTGGGCAATTGTCGGGCACTGCTTGTTGGCACTGCTAAATGAGGGCACAGAGAACAAAGGGTTAACGATGTTTGAACAGGTGAAACCCCAGTAATCCAGTAGGAGTTTCCCAGCTTCATCGGCAACACTGACTTCCAACCCCCACGAGCAAGCCACATGAACCCAGCATTCCCACCTCAGCATGACTGGCAATGGGTGTCAGACCCAAGCAATAAATTTCCCTGTACTCATCCCCATGGACCGTGGCTAGAATCACGTATTTCCCGCCACTCAGGCCCCCTAATTATACAAATTAGGTATTCACAGGTTGTCTGCACTCACCTATCCCCTGGCAGACTACCAATTTACCACCCTGACTGACCAATCCCCTTGCTCTCCCCTATTCCTCTTCTTCCTGGCTTCCTTTCTCTATAAATGTAAGCTCTGCCCATTCAATAAAGAACCATGTGGATACACTATACACATCTGCTCCCGTCTGTATTCTCCGCCAGCCACACCCTGCAACAGCCCCAAGCTCTGTGGAACTGCCTTGAGACAGCAAAGTAGCGACCATCCAACGCTGCTGCTTCCCACTGATTTCCTTTCGTTGTCGGCCCCCGGAGGCAGAATGGCAGGCAATCTTTATGGTGACTGATTTCAAAGCTTTAACTCCATGGACAATAAATATATATTTAAAAAAAAGCTTTAACTCCAACGCCTCATGTCATCACCACATCCTGTCATGTAGTGTTACTATTCACTATGACACACAAGGAAGCAAGTATGTAAACCCAGAAAAACACCTGCTGCTAGCAGTTGTGCCTTGTATATGAAATTAACACAGGGACAACCCATTGGAAACTCTTGAGAAATGGCAGGTACTGGATTAGAATGTGTTTCTCTGCTACAGAATGAAGGATGGAAGAAATGGAATGCTGGCCCTGACATATCGTCACTATTTATTTAGTGTTTATCTGAGGATGTGACAATCTGATTACTTGAGTTACACCACTGAGCCTGGCAGGCATAACAATTGATTCACAAACTGCTGGGATTTACCAATGATAACAGGATAATAAAGGAATACTTGTTAAATGCTGAAGTAGACTTCATGGGTCATACCCACACTACCCCATCAGCCCCATGCATGGCACTGGGGGCTGTTTGTATGTCAGAGGGATTTTCTCTTTTCAGTAGCTTCAGTGGTTAAGGCACCCCTGTCCTTTCAGAGAGCTCAAAATGAGCCAAACCATTTCCCTTATCAAGAGATGATTGTGAAGAAAGAGGGAAGCTGATCTCACATTGACATAGAACACCCCAAGTAAAAGGAGCTCCGCTCTGACATTAATGGTTTCAATTTAGAGGAAATTGCCAGACAATAGTTATCAAAAGGTGAGGCAGAAAAGCAGAGTTGGGTGTTGGGGCCTCCACCCCACAGGATATATGCATTCTCAGCAGCAATGATGTGTCCAGGACAAGAACTGACAACTAGTATGGCTCTTACAACTGCTCCAGCCACATCATCAGTCACCTCACAATTAGAATGTGGGGACCCCATACCCCCACCCCAGACTCACCACTGTGTACAGGGACTGGAACAAGTGGAGTGAGTACCCTGAAAGCAGGTGAGTCAGGGACAGTGGGAACACAGAGGACAGACCTAAAACCAGGGAGTCAGGAATGGCTTCTCATGGGGAACATGTGTGGGCCATCATCAGCCTAGGCTCCTTGGCAACAGGGGGCTCAAGGGTAGAGAACACAACTCTGATCTATGTGAGACAGATGTACCCTACTGTTGAGCCAGAGAGCCCCAAGGAGGAACGCCTGGCCTGAGAGGGCCAGTCCATTGCTAAATCAGCCTTCACTGGATCTCCATGGGACTCAGAGCTTTCCCCTGCTGGCTCTGAGTGCCACCAATGCACCTGTGACCTGTCAAAGATGAGGGTACTCCTCATGTTAGTAAGAAAGAGCTCCACCTCACTATCTTTAACACTGCTTCAGGGAGAAAAGGAAAGCATTTGCTGAGAAATGAAAGTTTGGTTTAATGTTTGGTCTTTGGATGTGGGGATGTGATGGAGATTGGATAAGGGTTATACTATGTCAAGGATTGACAGAAACAGTGAGGGTAAAATTGTAAGGAAAAGACATTCAAAGAATTATAAGGTACAATGCTATTGAGTGTCATTGAAGTTAGGATGAATGTATGTGTGGGGAGTTGTAATGAAGACACAATTTCCCTGCACAAGGAGTCCTTAGAAAGTAAGGCAAATAATGCTAAAGGTGTAATAACGTCTTTTTATTGAGACAGGATCTCAAGTACATCAGTTGGTTTTGCAATTAGCCTTAAAAACCTAATATTCCTGCCATCACCTCCCAAATGTTGGGAGTACAGTTATGTACCACTGTGCCTTAGTAAATGAAGTTTTTTTTTCATGTAATTTGAAGGTGTGGTTGAATTTTCAATAGCCAGGTTGTATGCAGAGATATTCTGATTCTCAGGTACTTACTTTTTAATATGCCATAAGTATGTGTTTATTTCATACAGTCAAAATAATTCCACTTTTCTGAATCTCAATGTGGTGGCTTCAATCCCATTTCCTTTATAACCTCCTGTGTCCTTGTTGCAGTCAGCTTTCTAGTTGCTGTGCAAAAAGAACCCAAACAAAAGTGGCTTGTAGAGGATTGGGTTTATTTGGCTTATGGACTCAAGGGGAGACTCCGTCCTGGCAGGGAAAACAATGGCATGAGCAGAGGCCTGGACATCACCTCTGCCACAACACTGCAAACAGCGGAAGGAAGGTGTGCCAAACTCTGGCAAGGGGAAGCTGGCTTATAACCCCCATAAGCCTGCCCCAACAACACAGTTCTAGTGAGATTCTAATTCCCGAATTGCCATCAGCTGAGGATCGATCTATCAGAACACATTCATTTGTTTGTGGGGGACACCTGGATCAAACCATGACAGTCTGCCCCTGGCCCCCACAAACTAATAATCATTCAAGATATAAACACAATATGTTCAGCTCAACTCTTAAGTCCCCGCAGCTTTCAACTAAGCCATAATACCAAAAATAAACCCAT
>PVHP010033708.1:0-19497 GCA_004024765.1 Zapus hudsonius
CACACAGAGACACAAACAGACACAGACAGACACACACAGACACACACAGATACACACACAGAGATACACACAGACACACACAGACACACACATAGACACACACACATAGATACACACACAGAGACACAAACAAACACACACAGACACACACAGACACACACACAGACACACACAGATACACACATAGAAACACACACATAGATACACACACAGAGAACACACAGAGAGACAGACACAGACACACACACACAACACACATAGATACACACAAACACACACACAGACACACACATAGATACACACAGACACACAGACACACACACACACACACACACACACACACATGCACCTGTGCTGAAACATGCTCTCACGCATGGAAAAGGCTTATTAAATAATTCAAAGAAGTCACAAGTGAAGTTAGAAAATATTATGTTAAGTAAAAGTAAAAACATTCTGTGCATAGAACAGAGGATATTTTATCACAAATGTAATATAAAGTAAATAGAATTAAGAGGGAAAGATAAAAATATTCAAGGAAATACAATATAAAGAATCAAACAAGCTTTTAAAAAAAGAATATAGTAAAGTGACAGAATTGGTAGCCTAGCCGATCAAGGAAATGAAGGTGTATTCGGGTCTCCTTACTATGACAAATCCTTTGAGATAACTGAGTAAGGAGAGAATGATTTCTGCCCACCTCATGATGACTATAAATCAAAGTAAAACAGAGGAAGTGCCTGGGGTCCCGCCATCCCCACTGAGGTCAAGCCCAAGGGATCTAACGTCCTTCCTTGAGGGCACCCCTTCTCAAGAATGTAAAAGCACTAAGACCAAAGAAAGGAGACTTAGGTAGTGTTGGCCATTCAGTTAGACAACAGAGACACCATGAAACCAAGGCTCTTTCAAGACAGTTACATCCCTCAATGTTCCTGCATCTATAAACAATCACACATTTTCCAAGTTTCTCCAAGCTCAGACACCTTCACTGTGGAATTCTACTAGATATCTAAGGAAGATTGGATACCAACTAGATAAAAAGGTTTCCAGAAAAACAGGAACAGGAATAATTTCTCATAAAATATAGGATGCTCTCATAATAATAATGGGGAAATTATGGGAAAAGAAAACATTGGAACACTATCAGTTGTTAACATAAACTGCATCAACTATGACACTTTACACAAATGACTTCAGCATTGTAGATATATATATACAAATATATATATATATATATTTATAAGCATATATAAATATATATATATATATATTTATAAGCATATATAAATATATATATATATATTTCTGATGCCGTGTAGCGAGTGTCTTTCCTTTAGTTTCCAATAGCTTTGTGTGCTTGTTCAAAACAGTCTCTTTCTAACGTAGCCCAGGCTGGCCTCAAACTCCAAGTGGTCTTGCCTCAGACTTCTGAGGGCTTGACTATCCCTTCTTTGCCCTTAGCCTTCCTGCTGCATGCAAAAGGGCAAAGCAATGCCCCTGGTTTCTTGGAGGGGAGAAATCTGAGCATCTCCCAACCTGAGGCGTGTCATCACCTCATTTTCCTCATGGGCCACCGTAGTCATCTATATTTATCCCCTTCCTTCCAGTGTCTACTCAGGAATGGGCTGAGTTCTCCCTGGCTTTTCCCTGCCTGCCAACCACAATTGTTTTCAAGACAAAAGTCCCGAACTAAGCCCTGGGCCTCATGGCTGGGACTCTGGTGGTTTCTGCCAACATGCCCTCATCCTGGTTCTGCCTGCCTGCCAGGAGTCTCTGCCTCTCACCTCTGGCCGCTCTGTCTGCCAACCACCTGCCTGCCTGGACCTCTCTCTCCAACACTTTGCCAAAACTCCAGCACGGTGGATCCTGCCATCTTTTTGGATTTCCCCAGCTGCTGGGAACATCTCCAAAGGACTGTGTCATTTCCAAGTCTGTCCCTCTCCTGCTGTGACGTGTAGTGAAGAGGGTGTGACTTTCTCTCTGAGTGTCCCAGCTGCCTTTTCACCCCAACCATCTATTCCCAGTGAGATTCATGGAATCAGTTACAAGAAAAGGAAAGAAACATTTCTCTTTATTTGAATCAGTCTGATGCCCAGCTTACATTAGGAATTTACGTGTTGTGTTGTGACTGTTCATCTTCAAGGTCAACTTTTCTGGATTTATAATCACCATGGAAACACATCTCTGGGTGTGTCTATAAAGGGGTGTCCAGGAAGATTTAACTGAGGAAGGAAAACCCACCCTGAATGGGGGACACATTTTGCCCTGGGCTGGGGTCCCTGCTAAATATAGGATGGAGAAAAGAAGGGCAGCATTATTAGCATTCCTCTCTCTCTCTCCCTTTCTCTCTCTTTCTCTCTCTCTCTTTCTCTCTCTGTCTCTGTGTCTCTCCTTCCCTCCCTCACTCCCTCCTTCCTGAGGGTGCAGTATGACCTTATGTTTCACTGACATTCCTTGTTGATCGTAATGACCTGGGTCCTCAAACTGTGATCCAAAATAAAGCCTTCCTTCCTTAAATCGCTTTTGTCAGGTTATTTCGTCAGAGTAATAAGAGAAGAAAGCAATACATGTGGCCCTGGACTTGGTTTGTCCATATATATGCGTATGAAACATATACATAGCAAAACATCATATTGAATTCAATAATTTTTGTGAATTAAAATGTGATTAATCAATTAGAAAAAAAAACTTACGTGGCCTCTAACTCTTTCAACTTCGCTATTGTTGACTCTCTAAGAAAACCATCTGTTCCAGACTTCCTCAGCAGCGCCCTTGCCCCTCACTTCGGCTTTCCCTTGGCTACAAAGACCTGCTAACTCCATGCATATGGCCCAGCGCCCTGGATTTCAAATCCTGGCTTCTCTCACACATTAGCAGTTATCTGGCCCTCAACACTCAGACTTCTTGCACACTCAGCTTTCTGGTCTCTGCCCAGCCTGATTTCTAAGCTGTGGTCCACATCTGGTTGGGTGTTCTTATTACATCTGCAGAGGAGACGAGCAAGCTAAATCAATCTGCTCCTGAAACACAAGCTCTGTTTATATGACTTGTCCAATGTGTAGGATTTCTAAATGCGTGACAGACAATGGAACATTTGCTCAATCTTCCCTGACCTGCTTCACTTAACAGAAGCTTGAGAATTTAACTCTCGATCTGCGGTGTGTCGTGTTGTTTTTATAAAATTCCCTAAGACTGCTCAAAACGGGCATGAATTTTTGATGAGAAGAACACGACGGTGAGCATGTTTATGAGTTCACAGTCAAGGAGGTGCACAAACTCTAAAGGGATTCCCACAAGAAGCCTGTTGCTGGTTCTGACATTCCTTCTCTCTCTTAGCTTGCCAGAGACAGATGTTGGCAGCTGTCCCCTCTGAGGAATAAATGCAGAAAGATGGATATTACCCATGAGAAACACTATATACTCTACATGACTTCTCATAAGCAGCCAGTAGTATATTTAAGCTTAGAGAAAGTTCATCCTCACAACATAAAGAAGGAAGAAAGTCAGGAAGCAGCGTGAAAGCTTAGCCAGGCTCGGCTCCAACCAAAGTTTTCCAGGCTAGTTGAAAGGGCAATTGATTTGCTTAGAAGGCTCCAGTTAGATCAGACCCAAGACCAAAGTCCTCTCTCCACACAAAGCCAACAGTCACCAAAAGTGAAAAATATCAGTCACCCAGGAGGCTGCTTGGTCCACATCTCACAAAGGAATCCAATTCCTTTAAACACGTTTTATAAAAGAAAAACCCTATAATTAATCTGTTTTCATTTCAAAGGCATCTACAGGACTTCCCATCTATTAAGCACTGTATAAGCTATGTTTGCAGGTTGGGCAAAATGGTATCTGACCATCCCTACTTTCAAAGGGACTTCAGAATGAAAATTATTAGATGCTGGTAATAAGTCTGGAAAAAAAAAAACTGCATGCACTCCTTGGCCAATTTCTCAATTGGTACCTAGAAAATCCAGTCCATCTTGAGAAGTAATATAGAACCCATGGCTTTTGGTTGACTTTTTCTTTCTCTCAACGTGGCATCCCTGAGATTCCTGGTGGCCACACATCTGACACACAGCTCACAGAATATGTCTGTTGTTGAAGGACTGGAGGCAGAGATTGGGCAGAGATGAGGAGCTCAGAGATTCCAGCACATGCAGAAGGGGAATGAAGTCGTCAGAGCCCAGCGGTTTGCAGTGATCAGTTCTAGGATGACTCCCTTTGAACAAGAATGTCATGCTGACCTGGAGGAAAACATAGCAGGATACAAACCCTGCAAGTGATGTCTGGCAGCCACTATCAAAGGGATGAAGTCAATATATAATTAAGATGACCTGAAACCGCCAATCACCCACCACTCTCTTCAGGGAAACCAGGGTCTAGCATTTTCAAATATGCAAGACTGTCCTTGTCCATCGTAGTGCAGGAGCCCACCTGGGCCTCCGAAGGTCAGAGGGCCAGGCCTGTGCACAGAGCTAGTTCAGGGACACAGAGCTGCTGGAATTGTGTGACTTTGATGTCTACGGACAGAGCCCTACCTGGCATCTGGTGTTGACATCTGATGGTCATTAATGCATGTGTCTAACTTGTTCCAAATATATCATATAGTGACAGTTCAAGACCCTATTCTGACCAGAAAATTTGACAACCTCATTGCTTTACAGAGCGTTGACTAAGAATCCTATCTGCCTAATATTTTCAACTGCCACTGACTTAGTTCAGGGTCACCACCAACTCTATTTTGGTAACTGTGCTTAACAAAATAATCTCCACCTCCAAAAAGGAGAGAAAACCTTAGTTTGAAAAATCATGTCTCTAACAGTCATTCTGTTTTCTGCAAATCTCTTGTGAGGGAATAATCTAGATGCACAAAATTGTGTGTATAAATATGTTTATGAAAAATATTGCATAAAACATAAATGGCTATTCAACGAGAAAAAATGAAGAATTTTTTTTTTAAAAAAGCTGTATTTTCGGAACAAGCCTCTCTCTAGTGAAAGCAGATCACCGCATTGTGCTCACCCAACAAATATTTATTCTGTGCCCATCAGAGACTACTGTTCTAGGTCTGGATGTACTTCCAGGAATAAAAATGATTTAAAAGGGGGTTTGGGACAAGAACTCTTCCCTTGTGCACCTTAGACTCTGGTGTGTTTTACAATGGCCTTTCAACTATGGAAGCAACTCAACACAGAGCAAATAAAATTAGCAGAAAAGAAAGCAGGAAGAAACTGGGGTGCCCCTTGCATGTATGGCACTCAGATCTCTTCACAATGTTCATATTGCCCCCCTGGGGGATTCCTTCTTGAAGGGAGCACCTGGGACTGTTGATGCTACTGTCCTGGTCTCTTGCTTGGCCACAAGGGTCTGGAATGTGAATGCCCTTGACCTAGACAGCCTTTCACCAGGGGCTGATGGGTGTGTTGCTCTCTGTTGCCCTTGTTGGGACAGAACTCTCAACCCATGGAAGGAGCCACCCTTTCTCTCTGAATGGCATTGTTCCCGATCCTACCTCTGCCTCTGGGGCTTCCCACTACGACTGACTTGGGGAAGGAGATGCCCTCTAATGGTCTAGATGGTGTGCGAAGCATCTCTCATTTCAGATGAACTCTCTCTTCTCCATTTCCACATTCACGCTGTCAGACAAGCACAACAATCCTCACAGTGTGGAACACGAGCAGGTGGGTGTTTAGTTGTCTTTCTTACGTTCCTCTGTCCTTTCTGAGTTTCAACCAGAACATGGATAACTTTGACAAGCACCATGTCCACGAGCACTAGTTTTCCGGGGTTCTGATTTCACTGAGTGCAGTGTGGTTTGGGCTTACTCATTACAACATATATGTTTTAGTGTAATCTTTCATCCAATAAAGATTGGTAAGATGAACATATAGTCATCAAGAATTCTCTTAATCTCGGGCTGGAGAGATGGCTCAGCGGTTGAGGCACATACCTCCAGTGCCTAAGGCCCTGGGTTCAATTCCCCAGGACCCACATGGGCCAGACCCACAAGGTGGTGGCCCTGGTGCTCTCTCTCTCTCTCTCTCTCTCTCTCTCTCTCTCTGCTTGAAGATAAATAAATAAAATATGTTTTTTTTTAAAAGAAGAATTCTCTTAATCTCTTATTAGTCCCTAGGAAAGGAAGCAAAAGTCGAGGGGTTTAGCTAAGCACTTGCTAGATTGTCTCCCAAACCAGTTTCACATATAGGAAATTTGTTCATTCCTGTGGAAACATCTTTTTTTGGAAATGTATGTCTGGTGTGTGTGTGTGTGTGTGTGTGTGTGTGTGTGTGTGTGTGTGTGTCCATACACTTGTGTTCCTAGGTGTTTGTGGGGGGGGCAGAGGTCAACATCAAGTATCTTCCTAATTCGCTTTCCACCTTATCCTTGAGCCTGGGTTGGGTCTCTCAGTGATTCAGCTAATCTATCTCACAGGCTTGTCCTGGCAGGTCTATCCTCAACTCTGGAGTTCTGGGAGTACAAGCCACTGCTCTTGTGCCCACCCAGCATGTCCCTGGGTGCTGGGGATCCAAATCCAGGCCCTCACACTTGCTTGGCAAGCTCATTATGAACCGAAGAATATCAGAGTGTGAATAACATGAGACCCTGAAGTGCATCCCTGCCCTTCATCCTAGGTGCTAATATAATACAGTTGATGTGGGTTATAATCCTTAAGCATAATACTATTAATTTATAAATTGATACAAATCCCTTTTACATTTACCAACACATTTATCACCTAATCTTCTTTGTATAATTCTGTTGAGTTAAATTTCTATCTGGGTTCATTGTCCTTCAACGTAACTTCTTTTTTTCCTTTTTAAATTTTTCATAGTTGACATATAGTGGTTTGGGTATCGTTCATTCATTCTGGCATTTACAAATGCTATATATGTTTGTTGCTCTCCCCAAATCCCTAACTCCCTTCTTCCCACCAGTATCTTCCCCCCTTCTCTTCTTTGTGTTCACTTTTGGTTGAAGTTCTACCACCAGAGAGTTTGTCCTCTATAAATACATGCTAAAGATATTACAAACTAAGACTGCATAGCAGAGAGAACACGCAGTTGGGTTTTTCTGAACTTGAGTCACTTCTCTTAATAATATAGTTCCTTCTAGGTCCATACATTTTCCTGGAAATTTCTTTACATTCCTTTCCTGCAGATCTGGTGGCAATAGATTCTACTAGCTTTTTTATTATGTATTTATTTTCAAGGGGAGAGAGAGACAGAGAAACACACACACACAGAGAGAGAGAGAGAGAGAGAGAGAGAAAGAGAATGGGCACATCAGGGTCTCTACCACTGCAAGCCAACCCCAGATGCATGTGTCACTTTGTGCTTCTGGCTTTACATAGGGACTATGGAATCGAACCCAGGTCGTTAGACTTTTGTAGGCAAGTGCCTTAACCGATAAGCCATTTCTCCAGCCCCTCTCTTAGCCTTTTTTTAAGTGAAAAAATCTATATATTGTATTTTCACTTTTGAAAGATATTTTCACTGGATATATGTTCCCAAAACATAAATTGATGGTTATTTCTTTGCCTACACTATGACTGTCACCCTGTTATCCTCTGGCTTACATTGTTTTCAAGATTACATCAAGAATTCCAGTCTTTGCATTTTTTATGCAATATATCCTGGTCTCTCTGACTGCTGTCACAAATTTCTCATTATCATTGACTTAAGCCAATTTGGTTCAGACATTTCTTCGGATGGCTTTTCAGTGTTCATCAAAGCCGGAACCTTTCCAGATATTTTTTTTTCTCAAATATATTACATCCCCGAAGGACCCTTTTGGAGACTGTAGTTACATATCTATCACCCCACAAGTGTGAGTGTGCAAGTGTGTACCTGCGTCTCTCTCACTGTGCTCTGACCAGTTTCTAGTATTTTCTCTTCAATTCCTTTTCTTTTTCTCTGCAGTGCTCAATCTACTTTTAAAACTGACATTAAAAATCATACTGAATTTGGGCTGGAGACATGGCTAAACAGTTAAGGTGCTTGCCTATAATGCCGATGGACCCAAGTTCAATCCCCTAGGACCCTCATAAAGTCAGATGCA
Source organism: Zapus hudsonius (assembly GCA_004024765.1). Taxonomy (NCBI): domain Eukaryota; kingdom Metazoa; phylum Chordata; class Mammalia; order Rodentia; family Dipodidae; genus Zapus; species Zapus hudsonius. The sequence continues at coordinate 8,047 of PVHP010033708.1, forward strand.
CAAAGTGGTGCATGCATCTGGAGTTCATTCGGAGTGGCTGGAGGCCCTGGTGCACCCATTTGCTCTGTCTCTCTTCTCTCTATCTCTTTCTGCTTGCAGATAACTAAATATTAAAAATTATACTGAATTAGTTTAGCAAATTAAGCTCCCAGTGTTGTATATTTGCATCACAAATGTACTTGGTAACTTTTATTGCTTTAATCTAGCCTTTCATTTATACTTTAAACTTTTAAACATATTCATATTGCTTGTTTTAAAGTGTCTTATAATTCCATTCTTTAGCCCTGCCTCTGTCATCTCTGGATCTGTTTGTTAACAGTTACATTTTTCTATTTCTATACATGTCTAGAAATTTTGAACTTCTGTGTTTTGGTTCAAATTATTCTCTAAAAGATACAAGAGGTTTTGTTTGTTTGCTTGCTTTTGCAAACTGTACACGTATGTCCAGGGCAATATTATCATTCCAAACCTGTGTATAGGTTTGGCCAGGATGAGATCAGTTTCATCTTTATGGTAGGGACACTTCAGCTAAGGGATGAAATTTAACATCAGTACTAAAGTTCTTGGGCTTCCAAAGGGTCTCTTTGCTTTGACTTGCCAGGCAAGGCCTCCATTCTTTGCTTGGACTCCACCTCCTTTCACCAAAGCCTAAACTTACAAAGCTTTTCCAACAAACATTAATTACCTCATTTGTTTCTTTACTCAGAAAGTCCAGAAACTTGTTCTGTCTGTGGTCTAATATTCGCATTGTCAAATCGTTGTGATGTTTTCTAAATATTATTTAGCTTATTTGCAAAGGGTGAGAGGCTGGCTGTCGCCTGTCTCTAGTCATTGGAGATGATAAAAGTTCTTACAAACAGAAGTCTCACAGAAAGGGTTTTTAATAAGGAAAGAGCATGACTGAGTACAATAATGTTATTTAAGAAGATCTCTATTGTAGAAATGTTGGCTTTAGATGGAAAGGGACAAGGAAGGGGGACAATTCAGAAATAATTAAAGAAAAGAATGGTCATCTAACACATCAGCAGAAGATCAAAGTCAGCAATGCCCTTGGTCATGCTTCATCTGATTCTTCTATTAATAAATATCACTGATTGCTTGCTAATTTATTCAGCCCCCAACCACCACTTCTCTTGTGCAAAAAAGCCTGTGATGGTCATGAGATGTGTCGTCAGCCCCACCGTGCCCATGAGTCAATAGCACTGTTTGCAGTGGTAGAAAGAGAGCCATCACCTCCAAAGGCTGACAAAGTGGCTTTGGAATTTTACTTAATTTTAATTAGTTCAATTTTAAATGAAAATAGAAACCTTATTTATCACAAGGCAACCACACTGGGCAGTGCAGTTCTAGAGAATCACAAAGTAACGGACACGTACACAGATGTACGTTAACATACACATCACACACAAGGGCTCATTACGCAACATCATAACCCAAACACAAGCACGTCATCCTTGTGAAGTTAAGATAGGAACTGGGAGCTGGAGAGATGGCTCAGTGGTTAATGTGCTTGACTGCAAAGCCTAAAGACCCAAGTTCAATTCCTCAGTACCCTCATAAAGCCAGACGTAGAAAGTGGCACATGCATCTGGAGTTTGTTTGCAGTGGCTGGAGGCCCTGGTGTGCCTATTCTCTCTGTCTCTCTGTCACTTTCTCTTCTTTCTGTCCCTCTCTCTGTGTGCAAACAAACAAACAACTAAATAAATAAAATATGTATAAGAAGTGAATGAGGAAATGTGAAGAAATCATTGACATTTTAGATAAATTTTGAAGGGAAAAATATATGCAGAATAAAATAAAGATGTGTGCTCTTGGGGCAGGGAAATTACTTGGAGAACTACAATATTTTTAGATGAAAGTATAAGGAACTGAGGGATAATAAGGTGGAAATAATGGCATAGAGGAAGAAGGTACAATGTTGGGTATGCCAGAATGTTTGCAGGGTGCTCAGAGACAGGATGAGTCAGTGTTTGAAAATGTATACTTAGCCTAATGATATTCAATAGACAGTCAAAAGACTGTCTCTGGGGCTGGAGAGATGGCTCATTGGTTAAGGCACTTGCCTCCAGTGCCTAAGGCCCAGGGTTCAATTCCCCAGGACCCACATAAGCCAGACCCACAAGGTGGTGGCACTGGTGCACACTCTCTCTCTCTCTCTCTCTCTCTCTCTCTCTCTCTCTCTCTCTCTCTCTGTATCTCTCTGCTTGAAAACAAATAAATAAAAAATATTTTAAAAAAAGACTGTCTCTGAAATCTAGAAGAGGGATGGGAAGACAGTGACTTAGACGAGAATAGGTGCAGAAACTAATGCAAAAGAGAGCTAAGCAATATCCCTCAGCTGAATTCAGCATTAAGGGTCCTAAAAATTATTATTATTTTTGCAAACATTCTAGATCTCTTGTTTAATGGCTTAGAAATAATAAATGTGGGAGGGGGAGATGGCTTAGCAGTTAAGGTGTTTTCCTGCATAGAAAAACCAGAGTTCAATTCCCCACTAACCACACACAAAGCCAGATGTGCAAGGTAGTGCATGTGTCTGGAGTTCGTTTGTTAGTTCCTTTGCAGTGGCTGAAGCCCTGGCATGCATGCTCTCTCTCTCTCTCTCTCTCTCTCTCTCTCTCTCTCTCTCTCTCTCTCTCTCTCATAAATGAATAAATTAATATTTTTTTAAAAAATAAATGTGAGTTTCCTAATTCTAAATGACTAGTCATTTCATGTAGTTCATTTGTTAGTTCCTTTGCAGTGGCTGAAGCCCTGGCATGCATGCTCTCTCTCTCTCTCTCTTTCTCTCTCTCTCTCTCTCTCTCTCTCTCTCTCTCTCATAAATGAATAAATGAATATTTTTTTAAAAAATAAATGTGAGTTTCCTAATTCTAAATGACCAGTCATTTCATGTAGGAGACTTCAGGTATGCATCCTTGGACTATACCTTTGCTGTCAGGTGAGCTTCTGTCCGGGTGTCCTACAGTCCTATTCCCTCCAAGAATCCACTTACCGTATTCTTTATAGTAGACTGCAGTGCAAGACATAGGCTGCAAACGAGGGTCCAATGAAAGCCCTTTCTACAAAGCGGGCCTGCGTCGTCTTGACACTATGACTGGATTACTTTCATTGGGATTGTGAAAAATCACTTTATATAGGTCATCTAGGAGAAGTGAGTTTTCGGGGTGTCGTCTTAAAAGCTAAAAATAAACTTGAATTAGCAGCAATTAGTGAAGTGGGTGTAATTTCATACCTTTGGCTGTAATCATTTCCCGAAGTGGTTTTCTCTTGATTTGACTTTCCAGTGTGCTATATTCCCTGTTGAAAGAAAATATGCATTCTATACCCCCTACAAGGCAATTTTAACGAAATCACAGTAAATATAAATGTAATGACGGGCTGCATAGAACGCTCTGTTTTCATGAAATAAACCACTAAAAATACCCTCGCACTAACAATGCCAAAGCAGTAATATTGTAGTTCTTAACAATTCCAAACTATTATTTTATTTTGCCACATGTTTTGCAGAATCTCGTCTCCATAATCACTTTCTTAAGAAAGAAGCAAAACAATTTTATTGCACTCCAGCACAGACTCTAAAAATATCAGCACACCAAGTATACAAGGATCAGGCCATTAATATCTGGATACACTATCCATTGGTGGGGTGAGAGGTTTTTTTTTTTAAGATTGTGAGCCAAAAATATAGATTCTTTCCTGTTGAGAGATATACACTTTGAATATGCAACATGTTTAAAGGTGCAGAAGACTATAAATGATTCAAAAAATCATTATTTCTTTGAAGAGTTGTTGCACATTCTCTCAGAACCCTTTGGATGACAACTGATATTCCATTATAATTAGTTTAAGATTTGACATCTGACACAGCACTTTGATGAAATGAAAGTCACATGCAATCTAAATTCCGATTTGCAATTACGATTTCAAAACCCAGTGAATTCTCCAGCTAAGCCTTGCTTGCCGGGATGTGTGAAGTGGACTAGAGTCCCACAAACACACCCCAGTCCTGAGGAAGCCCCCTTGGGTTGGTGAATGTGCTGATGCAGAGGAACTCTGTATCTCACAGACCCACAGTCTGGCTGTCTACTCATAAACACCATGGCTTTATGATGGGAAATTGAATAGCTTAACAGGTAAGAGTTACCCCTGCCACCATGCCTTCCCCACTGGGATGGGCTCTGCCCTCCAACCATGAGCCAAAATAAACCCTTCCTCCCTTGAATTCCTTCTTGCCAGGTACTTGGTCATGGTGACAGGGAAAATAACTAACAGAGAACTTGATCTCACCACGGTGGCAGCCAGGGTGTGATGAGCTAAATAGATAGAATCACACTCAATATGGACTTTCAGCCTCCAAAACTGTGAGGTAAAGATCTTGTCTTTCTAAAGAACCCAGCATCGGATGATCTGATATAGCATCGTAAAACAGACAAATACACTAAGATTAAGAAAAAGCTTTATCTTAGCAATAACAGGAGCTACCAGTGTCCCTCAATAACAGTGTAAGAGCTGTCCCAAATTCACAGCAGCCCCAGAGCAGACAGACATGACTCCCATTGAGTGAGGTCTATTATTTCAGTCACCTTTGGTACTTTGGTACTCTGGGTGACAATGGACTTGTAACCAAAGCTCTACACTCTGTATTGAAGAAGGAGGTGGGGCCAGGGAGGGTCTTCCTTGTCCACTTCAAGAGAACCCTACTATCTGGAGAAGGGTCACAGTGGAGCACAAATAAGTAACTTCCCATTTTTGGTGTCAGTTTCCCTAGTTGTAAACTAAGGGGACCATCTACAGGTTCTCTGAACCCCATTCTCTGAGACTGTCACTGGATAACCCAAGGGACATGGATTTTATGGGAGACTCAGTACAACTCCTTGGCCAAGGTCAGTGTGACCTCAGTGCCTGACTCTGCCCAAGTCCCAGGAGGCCGGCCCACATTCCCTTGGGTTCCATCCCAACAGACGGCTGTTTGGCTTGTTCCAGCACCTAGTGGCTCTCCTCATAGGCCAAGATGGAAAAATAAAAATAAAAGAATTCAGGCTTCTTTGGAAAGACAGCCTAAACCCAAAACAACAATGCTCCTTGGATACAAGTAATATTTTATTCTAGAAATAGAAAATGTCCTCTAACTTAGTTATCATATCTACAATCTGTTCTGCCAAGTTTTTTGTTTTGTTTTTGGTTTGTAAAACTGCTATTCAGAGTTCTTTGGGCCAAGATAAAATCTAGCCTATTCCTAATAGACTGAAAATTTTCATGGGATGTCTCCTTTAAGAATTGATGAAAAGACCATTATAGGAATCTTCTTTTAAAATAGCTACCCTACTTATTTACTTATTGAACAAAACAACTTATATAAACAATACCTTCTATGTAAAAGAAAAGTATTTTAAAAGGTTAATTGTGCCATGAGTATTATTTCTCTGTCTTGATTGAAAATAAGCTTGTTCGTTTTTCAAGAGCAATTATTCGATAACACACAATGTTTTTTTCCTGTGCATGTGTAGCACATGCACATGTGTGTGCAGACGTATGCAGTCTGTGCGCACATGTGTGGAGGCCAGAACAGAACACCGGGTGTTCTTAATCACTCATACTGTTTCCTTGAGATACAGTCTCTCACTGAACCTGAAGGTGCCGTTTTGGGAGGGGTCATTCTGGATGATGACTGAGGTCCATTCATTCTCTTATCTCTGACCCCTTTCAGTAAAGGGGCTATAGGCAAGTAACTTCCCATTTTTGGGAAGTCACCCTAGCTTAGGGAGTCACCCATAGCTTTTTATATATATCTTGGGGATCAAACTCAGGGTCTCCATCTTGCACAGCAGGTGCTTTTACTTGCTGAGCCATATCCCCAGCCCTACAAATTTTAATAGAACAGGGTAATTATTCTGACTCTAAAAAGATATGCTTTTTAAATAACAATCACTCAATTTAGCATTAGTAGAGACCCACCGGACAGATGATAAACAAATTTGGCAGAAATCAGGGAAACCATTTAGTGACAGATCAGGAACCAATCAAAAGCGAGAAAGTAGAGGAAGTGACCAGATTTGGCACCTAGTGTCCAAAAGGAAATAAATGCACTCAAAAATTTACAGACTCTGTTGATAATCCTCAGTTTTAAAACTAACAAAAATTTTGCATGTCTCTGTAAACCACATGAAAAAGATCCCACAGTCAGAAATACCCATCACCTTATTTTTAATCCCAGATAATGATAATGATAAATAAATGATAGGTAATATTTGCAAGGAACTAAACTAGTACTTCTAAATCCTTCTTTATTTTTCTTAAAACATCCTATGATAAGCCAGATACCCTATTTCACAATAAGCATTCCTAATCTGAAATTCCAGAATGTTCCCTAAAACACAAAACTTTTTGACTGATAGATGAATCAAAATTCCACATTGACCTCATTTGGCAGGTGAACTAAAATGCAGGTACACTGCTACTGTCTAAAGTTACCTTCAGGGCTGGAGAGATGGCTCAGCGGTTAAGGCACTTGCCTCCAGGGCCTAAGGCCCTGGGTTCAATTCCCCAGTATCCATATAATCCGGACCCACAAGATGGTGGCCCTGGTGAGCTCTCTCTCTCTCTCTCTCTCTCTCTCTCTCTCTCTCTCTCTCTCTCTCTCTCTCCCTCTCTCTCTCTCTTTCTCTACTTAAAAATGAATAAATAAATAAATAAGCGTATGTGATTTTTTAATTTAAAAAAAATAAAATAAAGTTACCTTCAATTTAGATAAGGTGTATATGAAACAGACATGAATGTCATGAATAGACTTGAGTCTCTCTCTCATGCACTATTCATTTGCATAATCAAATATTTCCATATTTGAAAAAAATTCAGAAACCTTTCTGGTCCCTAATACTTTCAACCTAGACTGGTATTTGGCTGGTATCACCACTTTATGGCTGGAGATGTCAAAACACAAAAAGCTCAAGAAAGTCACTCAAAATCAGCAGTGAACCATCAGGCTGATACACAATTCGCCTGACTTGCTGCTCCTGCAAACAAGAGGGCTTGTAGGGATGCTTGCAGAGCTCTGCGCTCTGTGTGGACACACTCTGCTGACTGCCAATCATGGGGTCTCTTCTCCCTCCTGGAGGATGGCTTGGGCTTGTGACCTTCAGGGCCAATAGAAGATGAGGGAAATGACAGCCCAGAATATCCAAGGTTGTCACTGGAAACCATGTGTTCTTCATTCTAGAGCTGGCACTCTCTGGTTCCTCCCTCTCAAAACAGGCTGTCGGGATGGGATGGGAGATGCTCAGTAGTTCTTACAGTACCACTGTGAGGATTGAGTCTGCATCCCCAGCACACGTGTAAATACAGGTGGCCTGCCTGTAACTCCAACACTCAGCAGGTGCAAATAAGGATCTCTGAGGCAAGCTGGCTAGTTAAAATAGCCAAATTACTGAGCTCTGGGTTCAAGCTAAGCATCTCTTCCCAATAAGTAAGGTGGAAAGTGATCAAGTGTCTTCCTAATTCACTTTACACCTTATTCTTGTGCCCGGGTCTCTCACCGATGCAGCTAATCTAGCTCACCAGCTTGTCCTGGGGATCTGCGTGCACACACGTGTGTCCCCCAACAGGTGGATATGCATGGTAATACATACATGCATATGTAAAAAAAATCCAGCTGCCCCACTCTGAAAGCCCAAAGCACATGAAAAGGCCACGCAAAGTGATTAAAATATTTTCTATATTTATTTGCAAGTGACAGAGAATGCGCATGCCAGGGCCCCTAGATGTTGCAAACAAACTCCAGATGCATGTGCTATTTTGTGCATCTGGCTGTATGTGGGTACTGGGGAATCAAACCCAGGTCACTAGGCTTTGCAGGCAAGTGCCTTAACCGCTGAGCCCTCCCTCCAGCTCCAAAGTGATACTTGCTTTATCCCTAACCCCTGCTCAGCTGCCAGGCAGTGGTCAGCACCTATACTGAGACCTGGGAACAGCACTCGTAGAAAAATAGCTCACACGAAAGAGCAGATAATGGATGTTGTAGCCTTTAGTACAAGTGACATCCTCAAGCCGCAATCATGGGACAGAGCAGATAATCCCCGGGACAATGGCAGACAGAAAACCAAACAAACAAAACAGAAAATCAAACAAACAAAAAAGGTTACTGCACAAAATATGGGGTGACTTATTACACAGCAAAAGTTAAGCATGCCTCCTTGCAAATGAATTATACTTTCAAAGAATACTTATAAGTCTTGAGCGATGGCTCAGTAGATAAAAGTGTTTTTCCCAAGCAGGGATGAGGGCCTGAGAGGGCCTGATTGACCCGGAGTTTGATGATGCAGCATCCAAAGAATAACTGAGCATGGCCAAGTGCAAACAACCCCAGTCAAGTGAGGGTTGCAGATTGGAGAACCAGGAGCTCCTTGGTCAGCCAGTCTGACCCAAAGGAGCAACTCTGGGTTCAGTGAGAAACCACGCAGGACACTGGACGGCATTCTCTGGTCTCTGCAGGCATGTGCAGGACCTATGTGCCTCTGCGCACACACAGGCATACACCACATACCCGCCACATCTAATACACACACGTGCTCAAAAACAACACTTATAAATTGATGATTTACCCAGGTGTGGTGGTGCACGCCTTTAATCCCAGCACCTGGGAGGCAGAGGTGGGAGGTTGTGGGTTTGAGGCCATCCTGAGACTGCATAGTGAATTCCAGGTCTACCTGGGCTAGAGTAAGACCTATCTTGAAACCACCACCCCCCAAAAAAATGAAAGAAAAAAGAGTCAGTTGGGGCCCTGGCTGTCCCTGTTTGCTGGCTGCTTTGATGGCATCTCTCTGCTATACATCTATGGAAGTAAGCCAGATTCTTCTGCCATTGATGGTGTTTGTGGAAATAACAGCAAAAGATATGGTCTATGGTCAGGACGATGTGGTTTTCTTGTATCTTGGCGATAGTGAGATACCACATAACCTACTATCTAAAACATCCACATGCTCCTGGACTTTATGGGACAGATTGAATCTGGATGAAGGCTTAGTTCATGGCACAGTTAGTTGATCCTATTCTCTAGGGAAAATTCCTCTGTCAATGTTTTTCCCAGGGTCTCAGATCTACCTATCATGAGTTTGTTTCCTATCTATCATTCTCTTGATCACCTCTAGACAGGGTGTTGTCACCTGCACCCTGAGGGTCATGTACCAGTCAGTTTCTCTCCAGAAAACTGATGGCATGCTCAAATTAGGATAATTTGATGGGAAATTATAAAGGGACTCTGCATAGTGTTATGGGAAGGGGAACAAGGAAAATACAAGAACCCCATGTTTGTATACTCACAGATCCTGTGGAGCGAGAGAAGACATTGGTTATGGAACATCCAAAGTAGTTCTTTGGATCAAGTCATCCTGAAATGAACAGCAGTCTTGAGCAAACTTATAGATAGTGAACGAGAGGAAAGAATTCCTTGGCTCTCCTCCCTTCTGCCTGGCTCCTCCCCTTATTAATATCATCTCACCCCACCCTCTTAGATTGTTCTAAGACAGCATACAAACAGCACAGAAGAGGTGCCTAAAGGAGAGAGAGAAGAAAGCAGAGAGGAGAGGAGGGAGAGAGAGAGAGAGAGAGAGAAAGAGAGAGAGAGAGCGATCAGCTCTGTGCAACTCTGCCTTGAATTCTGAAAAAAAATTATAGATTAATTTTAGAATAAAGACACTGACTCAATATCTCATGTCTTAAGAAACAGAAGTTACAAAGAGGAAAACACAGGAAATATTCCAGAAGTGACTAATGCAAACAGAGTGTGAATCTAGATGTTCAAAGGGAAGCATTGGGTGTTCCCTGACAGGATGTCTTATTGGGATTCTTTCAATGGACCACTAGACAATTGTTTGAATGGTGCTTTTCTCTTAACTACACATAGCCCAGGTCACAACCAAGCGCTCTCAAAACCGACACAGATTATGATCGTCTCCTTCCAATTAGCATATTTATTTCTGCTCACTGAAACACTTCTGACACCCCGTGAAAAGGAAATTCTTGAAAAAAAAATCTTCGCACATAGCAAGTCTGTCCACTTGGAAACACATTTGCGAACTTTATATTTTTATGTGTTTTTTCAATTTAAAGTGCTTTACACATATCACTTCAATTAATTTTCCCAACACTGTCATGCTGTTAGCATTACTGCCATTTGTGCTAAAATGAACGAGAAGAGAGGTTTGATGCATAAATTACCAACACAAGTATTCAGCAAAGGGTTGGAGACCCAGACTCCCCCCCACCATGTGCTTGATACTGTACCTCACACAGAATTTAGCTTCCTTGTCCAGAATACACAAGGCTTCCTGTGGAATTGGGATATTGATTATACTTACCTGTCTCAGTTCTTACCTGGGTTGATACTGTCACACTCACATGTACTTCTAAGTCTACTTGTCACCAATAAACGCAGATCACATTGTCTATCCCATGGTGCTGTGCACATGGCATTCTTTCTGGTGAACTTCAACTCCTCGTGGTAAGTTAGCACAAAGCAACATTTCTGCAAAGAACCAATCTCTCTCTCTCTTCTCTCCTCTCTCCTCTCTCTGTCTCCTCTCTCTGTCTCCTCTGTCTTCTCTCTGCTCTCTGTCTTCTCTTTCTGTCTCCATGCTCTGTTCTCTCTCTCTCTCTCTCTCTCTCTCTCTCTCTCTCTCTCTCTTCCTCTCTAGTCACTGACCTCAAAAATTTTTGGGTGGCTGAGCCTCAGCAGGGGAGAGACTTGCTATGGAAGCATGAAAGCCTATGAGGTCTGAGAGACCTTACTGTCATGCCCACTTTAGTAGCTGGCTGTGACTGCACACTGCTGGAGCCCCAGCCCTGTGTGGTGTGGAGACAGGAGACAGACTGGGGCTTGCTGGTGAAAATGGCAGACGAAAGTGCAATGAGAGACTCTGTCTCAAGGCACATATGCAGAAGAGTGACAGAGGAGAGCCCACATTTCCCTCTACACGTGTGACTACATCTCACACGCATGCATACATCTCACACATGTATGCATCTCACACATACATACATCTCACACACACGCCTACATCTCACACACATGCATACATTTCACATGCATGCATACATCTCACACACACGCCTACATCTCACACACATGCATGCATCTCACATGCATGCATACATCTCACACACATGCATACATTTCCACCTACATGCATACATCTCACACATACATATATCTCACACACATGCACACATGCATACATCTCACATGCATGCATACATCTCACACACATGCATACATCTCACACACACATGCATACATCTCACACATGTATGCATCTCACACATACAAACATCTCACACACACGCCTACATCTCACACATATGCATACATCTCACATGCATGCATACATCTCACACACATGCATACATCTCACACACACGCCTACATCTCACACACATGCATGCATCTCACATGCA
>PVHP010033709.1:0-19492 GCA_004024765.1 Zapus hudsonius
AAGGTGTGCCAAACTCTGGCAAAGGGAAGCTGGCTTATAACCCCCATAAGCCCACCCCCAACAACACAGCTCCATTGAGGTTGTAAAACTCAAACTGCCATCAGCTGAGGATAGATCTATCAGAACACATTCATTTGTTTGTGGGGGACACCTGGATCAAGCCATTACAGTGATTGTGACAGGTTAACTCTCAGGCAGGCTCACCTCATCTCCTGCCTGATCCTTCCCCTTTAGTGGGATGTGTCTCTAACTAGAGTTCAAAGCTAAATCTTGAAACTGATTGGTCAAAGATAGACCAACCAGCTTTGATTTACCTAGCATAGGTCATATAAACAGGAAGTCCCTCTCTTTCTCTCTCTCCCACATGGCAGGCCAGCAGAAGGACGTCTGAGTCTCCAGGCTCCAGGCCATTAGGCCATTAGGCTGTGGTGAAGGACTGGGGTTCTTTCCCACATGAATCTTTTTCCTCATGATGGGAGCCCTCTGATATTTCTTCTTCAATTTGTTTGACTAATCACAGATTTTATAGATATGTGGCTAAAAACTCCCCACATGTTCTTTCCATACTAGTGACTGGTGATCTCTGTAACCTTCACTTTCTTTAAATAAAGTCTCTCACTCTACCTTGTCCTCTGGTGCTCTGTAATTTTAATTCTTTAATTTTATAGATAAGAATTTGCATACTCCTTAAATTCTGAGGTGCACTGGAATGATCTGTGTACTAAGTTCTAATCCCCAGCTCCCCTGTTACACTTCAAACACATGGGCACACACATATGAACATGTATGTACACTTGCACACACATACACAAAAACCATTTGCCATTTGAAATGAATGGAATGTCAGTTATTGAAAAATAAAGAATAATATAAAAGTCTCCTCTAGATCATAAAAAGCAATGTGCATGGAGATTATACAGAATGCCCTGGATACACATGGTTGTTTTGCTTGTGAACTGTACACACACACACACACACACACACACACACACACACACACACACACTCACACAAACATATGAGAAAGAACAAAATTCTGGGTGGGTTCAGCATTGAAAAAAGACAAAACTGCAAAGGTGACTTGGCTCCAAATGACAGTATTTTGTGTAACAAAGGTTGTATGAAAGTGGAAGACAGGAAACTCCATGTGGAGTTAAGAAGGTTATGTATATATTAAATAAATTCCACATGTAAATAATGGTTTCATTACCAAGAACCTTTAGGAAGATGATGCCCTGTTTCCAGAGTTTGGTCGGAGTATAAGAACAACACAGCATAGACACATCCTTGAATTTACCGGTACTAACAACATTGTCCAGGCATCCCTCAGAGGAAAGAAGTGAATTAAATTGATGAAAGAAACATTTGCTTCATAGCTAGTGTGTTAGAATTCTGGACATCTTGACTGGAAAGAATTGGTAATAAGATTAGAAAATTTGGGCAGGAAATATACTTTTGTATGTATGTATGGTTGTATGTATGTATGTATGCATGGTTGTATGGTTGTATGTATGCATGGTTGTATGGTTGTATGTATGTATGTATGATTGCATGTATGTATGGTTGTATGTATGCTTGTATGGTTGTATGTTGGGCACTGCCTGTTGGCACTGCAGCTGAGGGCACGGAGAACAAAGGGTTAAGAATGTATGAGTGAGGTGAAACCCCGATAATTCTGTGGGCATTCCACAGCTCCATTAACCCTGACTCCCAACCCCCATGGGCTAACACAGGAACCAGCGTTTCCATCTTAGCATGACTGGCATTGGGTATCAGACAAACTTCCTTGTACCCATCCCCACGGACAGTGGCTAAAAATCACATACTTCCCGCCACTCAGGCCCCCAAATGAGGTATTCTCAGGTTGTCCATACTCACCTATCCCAGTACAGGCCACTAACTCACCACCCCAACCAACCAATCCCCTTTTCTCTTCCCTATTCTCCATCCCCCTGACCCCCTTTTTCCTATAAATGTAAGTTCCCCCAATTGAATAAAGAACCACGTGGATATACTATACACATCTGCTCGCGTCTGTGCCTCGCCGGACCCCCTGTGTCATCCCCCCAGCTCTGTGGACCCCAGCCCTGAGACTGCGGACAGCAGACAGCTCACTCAGCTCCCACCACTTCTCTGTTTTCCCTCTGCGGTGGCCAACGGTGTCCCCGGAGGTGAAAACAACAGTTGTATGTATGGTTGTATTATTTCCACATGGACTATGTCTTCTCTCATTCTCACAAAGGAAGACTACACATGGATATTGCATGGATTTTATTTTTACTACATTTTTGCATTTGTGATGTGTATCCATGTTTGCTTGCCTATTTATATGTGTGTGGGTACACATGTGTGCACATACTTGTGAAGGCCAGAGCTCAGTACTGAGTGTCTTCCTTGGTTGTGTTCCACTTTATTCTCTGATCCCCCACACTAGCTAGCCAGTGAGCCCAGAGATTCCTGGTCTCCCCTTTGAGCATTGGAAATCCAGGTTCTCACTGCCAAGCCCACTTTATGTGGGTTCTAAAGACCCAGACAGAGGTCCTTATGTTTACACAACAAGGGTTTTACCCATTGAGTGATCTCCCCATCCCTGGACTTTATTTTCAGAGCCTTATTCAAAGATTAAAAACCATGTTGTGGGCTAAAGCTATTTCAAGAGCTCATGGCCATTTTTTTCTGTAATGTGATCTAGTTGAGCTTTCTAAATTTCTAAAGAGGGACTATTCAAATCCCAAGAAAAAAGACTCAGTACATTTTCAGATTATTCACATTACTGGACATGTCTTTCATAAAGTGAGTCATATTTTGCTTCTTGTTACTACACTCATTGATCTGAATTCTTCTCTCATCTCTACATAGAATAAAAGTCAGTTTCTTTTATCATTTCTTACCTAATGTGACTTTTAGAATCTTACCATCTTCTTCTGAGTTCATGGATGACTCACTTTATTGCAACCTGAAGAAATTTCAAACAGAGCTTGCATAACCAATGGCCCACCTAGGGTGTGGCCCACCTGTCTAGAATCTCAGCCCTAGGGAGGCTAGGTAACAGGATTATGAGTTCAAGGTCAACCTGGGCTACATAATCTCTCAAAACAAAAACCATCAGCTTCGAACTAAACTAGGTAGTTTAAGACTGAACAAAAACCACAACAAGGTTTTCTATAACAAAAGCCCATCATATACCTTATCAAAGGTAAAAGTTAGTAGAGAGAAGACTAAAGCAAGTGCAGATCTCCAAAAAGTTTCCAAGCCCTTCCCTCTGTGGCATACATCCCCCTTGCCCCTATTTACACTAGCAATATTAGTATTTTTCCTGACACAATCAACTCCTCAAGATCTGAAGGGAAGTAGATATTTAGCATGTGTGGATTGAAAGAATAGACTCACTATTACTAATCTGATATGCTCTTGAAGGTCTTTAAAAGCTACTCACGGGCTGGAGAGATGGCTCAGCCATTAAGGTGTTTGATGTAAAAACCTGGGTTCAATTCCCCAATACCCACATAAAGCCAGATGCACAAAGTGACCCATGGATCAGAGTTTGTTTGCAGCAGCTGGAGTCCCATTCTCTTTTTCTCTCTGCTTGAAAAAAAATGCTATTCATAAAGATGGTTGAATAATTAAATTCTGAATATGTAAGAATACATGTAGTACAAAATTCAAAAGATACATCATAGCGGCTTGAAAGATGGCTTAGCGATTAAGACATTTGCCTGAAAAGCAGAAGGACCAGAGTTCGATTCCCCAGTGCACATGTAAAGCCAGATGCACAAGATGGCACTGTGTCTGGACTTCACAGCAGCTAGAAGCCCTAGTGTGCCCATTCTGTCTGTCTGTCTGTCTGTCTGTCTGCTTACAAATAAATAATTAATTTTTTAAAAAAGACACAACAGTCGGGCGTGGTGGTGCACGCCTTTAATCCCAGCACTCGGGAGGCAGAGGTAGTATAGTACAGTATATGCTATCTCTGGGACTGCATCACAAACTATTCAATGTGCCAGAGAAGCAAAATAAATATTTGCTGAAAAAGTGTTAATGAAAGACATGGAATCCAGTTGTGTAAATTATGAAACATTCCATGGTACCTTTTGTTTTCTAATTGTGTAAAAAGAGTAAAACTAGGAAATGTCTTCCTAGGGAGTACTTTAACCAGTGAGATGGTTTGATTCAGGTGTCCACCACAGATGAATGTATTCTGGGTTCTTGATCCCTAGCTGATGACAGTTTACATATGAGAACCTTGCTGGAGGGGGTGTGTTGTTGGGGGAAGGCTTATGGGGGTCATAAACCAGCTTCGCTTTGCTAGTATTTGGCACATTCTTCTATTGCTGTTGTCCGCCTGATATTGTCCAGGAGGTGATGTCCACCCTCTGCTCATGCTGTTGTTTTCCCTGCTAACATGGAGTTTCCCCTCCAGTCTGTAAACCAAAATAATCCCATTCCTCCACAAGCTGTTTTCATCATGTTCTTTTCCATGCAGCAATGAGAAAACTGATGATAAACACCTGTCAAGAAAATTCTCATGAGTTGTTTTCTTCACCCAAATTTCCACTAGAAGGGGCTATGGCTGCAGAGTCCTGCTGCTGCACTTACTGCCTCTGATCATTTCTGATATCCAAACATCACCTGCTATTTAAAGTTCTTGCCTAACCATATTTTTCTTTTCTTTATGAGATGCTTATAATAACCCTATTTATTAACTTCATTCCATTTGTAATCTCTCTGATCTCACATCCAGCCACATACAAGTCATGTTGATTATTAATTCAAAACATTTCTCACATTTTCTTCATTTTTTCAAGGCTTTCTTCTGACACCAGGACTTAATCATCCCATAGGCAGGTTACTGTGCAGGCTCCTGGAACCTCCTGGAGGATAGTTGGTGTAGATGTTATAAAACAAAGTGAAACTCTTACAGACATAACACAATAAAGGTTTATTTCACATTCATAACATAGTTTAAAACATCATAAAGGTTTGTTTCACATTTATGTCATCACTTAATATACAGTAAAAGTTTATTTCACATTCATGTCATAGTTGAGCACAGGGAGCGAGGTGTTATGCAGCAGCTATTCTATTAGTGTCCTAAGAACATGGCCAGGCTCCACAGCTATACTGCTCCATCCTGGGGTTATGGAGTTCCTCACCATGGGCCCCCAGGTCTGCAGAGGAGGAGAGAGTGTGAAGGAGTCACAGGGTTTCAGAAACAGGCCTGAAGGCGGCCACCAGAATTAATTCTGCCCATGGTAATTCAGTCATGTGGCTTCCCCAAACTGCAAGGTACACTAGGAAATGCAGTCTAGTTTTGTGCCTAAGAAGAAGGGAATGTATTTTGGTGAAAACATTGCCCATGTAGGTGTAAGCATCCTCTTCTTCCTCCCTGTGTGACTGGATTTGTATTCCCCATTTAATCATTGAATAAACTTTTAATAAACACTGTGATACATCAGTCCCAGTGTTTTGCAGCATGGATATAAACATGCCAAAATTCTAATTTTGCCTATGGAGCCTTTAAATGTAAAGAAATAGATCATTCCCGGTGTGGTGACATGTGTGTTTAATCCTAGCACTCTGGAAGCAGAGATGTCTCTGTAAACTTGAGGCCACCCTGATACATAGTGAATCCCAGGTCAGCCTGGGGTAGGGTGACACCCTACCTTGAAAAAAACAAGCAAAAAGACATATATATGTACGCATAAAGTACTTTTTTAAGGAAATAAAATAAAAACTAAAAATAAAAACTAAAGGGGCTGAGAGGAGACGTTTTAGCAGTTAAGGCACTTGTCTGCAAAGCCTAACAACCTGGATTTGATTCCCCAGTAGCCACACACAAAGTGCACAAAGTGGCACATGCATCTGGAGTTTGTTTGCAGCAGCTAGAGGCCTTGGTGTGCTCATTTTCTCTCTCTCTCTCCCTCCCTCTCTCCTTCTCTCTCTGTCCCTCCCTCTGTCTCTCTCTTCTGCTTGCAAATAAATAATTTTTAAATATTTTTTTAAAAAACTAGAGAAAATTTAAAAATATTTTTAACAAAGATATATAAAATCAATATAGAATGGTCAGACTGCTCAAGGCAAAAGGAAAGAGGAGAAATCACTGGCTTTGGGAATGTAGAAGCATTGCTTCAGTGAATAGCCCACACACAAGAAGGAGAAATAAGGGATGCTATGAACAACCTACTCTATTAAATTATTAGATGGAATGGATCTATCAGTTAAAGAAAATCAAAAGTTTTCCCAAAATGACAATTTAAATTAATTATTAGATATGTGTCCCTAAAGGCATAGGTAATTTCCTTGGTAAATCCCTCAAACATTTAAAGAAGGAATGACAACACCATCACACAAACCAATGAAAACTCAGAGGAAGAGAAAATATTTCTAAACAAATATACTTGAGAGTAAAAGAACCTGAGGATGGTGGCACTGTGGAGGGTCAGGATTACGTGTTCAAAGGCAGCCTAGGCTACATAGTGATCTTGTCTCAAAAATAAAATAAAACAAAGGAAGGAAGGGAAGGAGGGAAGAAAGAGGAGAGAGGAAGGAGACATGGAGAAAAGTAGTTAAAAACAGTATGGAAGCAGATTATAAAGAAAAATAAATTACATGTGTACATATACACAATTCTTTAACAAAATCTAGTCAAAAGAAATCCTATAAAATATATAAAGATATGATGAAGTCAGAGTCATCTCAGAAGTACAAAAAAATGGTAGGAAAAAGCCCACATAAAACAAACAAGCAAGTAAAATGCATACAATAAGATCATTATAAAAATCAAAATGTAGTTAAGTACATTAAACATAATTTTAAAAGCATTCAGATAACTTGAACAGATGACACAGTAATCACCAGCATATACTGTGTACTATACGTACCACAGTGGGAACATTGAAAGAATGAGGAAATATACCATGCAGATCACAGTAAATTGGATAATATGCTATAAATCCGAGGCTTCGCCAGCATTTGTAACAAGAAAGCTTCAGTTCACCAAATATCAGTGAAAGATCTAAAATGTTATGCATTTACTCATATGTCTCATAACATAGGACAAAATTTAACAAAAAGTACGAGACATAAAAATTAGTGGACATTTGCTTCATTTTCTTTTTTTTTTAATCTAGGAAACCATGCTATATTTTGGCAGCCTACTTGTTTGTTGGATTAAAGTCTTTTTAGGACCATTTATAGGGATATATCTTAATTCACCAATTTCAAAATGTAGTAGTGGGACCTGACTGAAATTCCTACTTTATGGGCTTGGACCTATATGTTCTCTTGTGAGATGAAACCAGAGATGTAGTCTTTCTAAGCAGATAGCTCCTGTGTGCCTACAGCCCTCCTGTAGTTGACCTTCTTGGGCGATTAGATTGCCCTCACTTAACTGAAGCCTTGGTCTTTGGAAAGAAAGTAGGTGTAACTACTTGACTAAATACTAAAATTGAAGTGATAAGCCATTTCTGAAATGAAGCATTCTCATCTTTATTGACAAAGAAATTTTGTTTACATATATGTGTGTGTATGTGTGTGCCATGGTGTGCATGTGGAGGTCAGGGGACAATGTCAAGGTATCTGTCCTTTACCTTTTCTTCAGGACTTTTGTTTTGTTTTTCTGTTTTGTTTATTTTTAAAAAAAATTTTATTTATTTGCAAGCAGAGATAGATAGAAAGGAGACAAAGAGAATGGGTGCTCCAGGGACTCCAGCCACTGCAAACGGATTCCAGATCCATGTGCCACTCTACACATCTGGCTCCATCCACATGGGTCCTGGGGAATTGATCCCGGGTCACTCAGCTCTGCAGGTGAGTGCCTAAACCACTGAGCCATCTCTTCAGCCCCTTGTTTAATTTTTGGAGGTGGGGCTCTAGCTAAGGTGGACCTGAAGCCCAGGCTAGTCTCAAATTCACAAAGATCCTCTTACCTCAGCTTTCTAAGTGCTGGGATTAAAGGTGTGAGCCATTTGCAGGGTGTTTTTGTTTGCCTGTTTGTTTTATTTCATCCACTTTCTTTTGAGATTGGGTACACAGGTGCCTTGGGATCACAGGTGCACGCACCACTTTGCATCTGGCTTTATATAGATGCTGGGCAATTGAACTCTGACTGGCAGGCTTTGCAGGCAAGCATCACTGAGCCATGTTCATTTTTGCTTTTGGATTTTTGAGACAGGGTCTTATATAGCTCAATCTAGCATCCAACTCCCTACATACCTAAGAAACTTGAACACCTGATCTTCCCACCAACACCTCTCAAATACTGGGATTATTGGTGTATGCCATCAGGCCTGGATCACTTTTAATCTTTTATTATTTACTAATAAATTTTAAAAAATAAATTTATTTACTAATACATTCAACTATACCAATAAAACTAATACTTGTTTTGTGCCTTTTAGGTTTATTTAATGGTACTATGAATATGAGCTACAAAGTCTCAATACATGTGTTCAGAGCATAAAAACACTTGCTGTACAAGTATGAAGACCTGAGGTCAATTGCAAGCACCTATGTAAAGAGTCAGTCATGGCTGTGCATTCCTATGAAGTCCATGCCCAGGGGTCAGAGCAAGAGGGTGGATGGGGCTCCCCAATCAACAAGATTAACTGAAAGATGTGGAGAAATTCTCTCTGGAAATTAAGATGAATAAAGAGACAACCTGGTATATTTCTCATGTGTTCATGGGGTACATGCATCTGCACATACATGCACACCACACACAACCACATACTCGTACATGCAAAAGGAAAAGCACCCACAGAATAAACAAATGAAAATGTTGTTTAATCTATCTCTATGGCCTCTGACTGTCCCTAAAGATTCAGCTTCAAACTGTAGATACCGCCAGGCTAGGAAGTGGTCGGGGAGCAAACCAAGTCCTCACCTGAGCAAGAGGTCAGGGAACAGACCATGTCTTCACCTGAGCAAGAGGTCAGAGAGCAGACCACCTCCTCACCTGAGCAAGAGGTCAGAGAGCAGACCATGTCCTCACCTGAGCAAGAGGGCAGAGAACAGATGAAGTCCTCAACTGAGCAAGAGGTCACAGAGCAGACCACGTCCTCACCTGAGCAAGAGGTCAGAGAGCAGACCATGTCCTCACCTGAGCAAGAAGTCAGAGAGCAGACCATGTCTTCACCTGAGCAAGAGGGCAGAGAGCAGACCATGTCCTCACCTGAGCAAGAGGGCAGAGAACAGACGAAGTCCTCACCTGAGCAAGAGGTCAGGGAGCAGACCACATCCTCACCTGAGCAAGAGGTCAGGGAGCAGACCACATCCTCACCTGAGCAAGAGGTCAGGGGGCAGACCAAGTCCTCACCTGAGCTAGAGGTCAGGGAACAGACCACGTCCTTCACCTTGTTTCCGTGTCTTTCTACTTCTTCTGGACACTACTCCACACTGGCTTCTAGAGTGAGTTTCACATTCTTTCAATTTCCTGTAAAATATTCGATGCATGAATGAACTGTTCTCCATCAAGTCAACAGCTTCTAAGGGTGATTTCTACTCTATTGCTATCACAGAGGATGCTATTGCAGACAATGATACTACCACAGAAACCTCTGCATGTATACCTTTGTGTGCTTGCCAGGGTGTGTCTAAAGAATTCATTGTTGGGCTGAAGAGATGGCTTAGCAGTTATGGCATTTGCCTGCAAAGCAGAAGGACCTGAGTTTGATTTACCAACTACTCACGTTAAACCACAAGCACAAAATATCTGTGTCTGGAGTTTGTTTGCAGTGGCTGTAGACCCTGGTACCCCCGTCTTCTCTCTCTCTCTCTCTCTCTCTCTCTCTCTCTCTCTTTCTCTCTCCCTCCCTCTATCTTTCTATCTCTCTCTCAAGTAAATAAATTATTTAAAAAAATAGAATACTTTTTAAATTTTTTTTTTGGTTTTTCAAGGTAGGGTTTTCTATCTCCCAACTTCATGCTTGACCATCCCTGACTAAAGAATACATTCTTAAAAGTGAATGAAGATCTATACTGGGACCCTAAACCTTCTGTGATGGATAGAGGGAACAGAGTGAATCTGGGACCCCAAGCCTTCTGTGATGGCCAGAGGAAACAGGGTGAAACATGGAACAAGTCTGGCTCATGGGAAACAATTATGGGCAAAGTACTTAACTTGACCCTCTTTGTCTTTCCCTATTAAATAAGGATGCTGAAGAGGGAGGGAGAAGAGGAATAGGAAGAAGAGGATAATGATGAGAGAGAGAGAGAGAGAGAGAGAGAGAGAGAGAGAGAGAGAGAGAGAGAGAGAGAGGAGAAGATTAAGAAGTTATAAGGTGGTCATTGTAGCTCCTTTGCCCATAAGAGAGAACTGTTGAACCAGATCTGAAACTGAATTTATTTTCCTATGAGGAATCAAAGTCTCCCTCACAATTCCTGTAAATTCCTGCACTTGCTCCTTGGTGAGTCTCCCTCCTCCAGGTAGACATGTGATGTCTGTTTTGCCCCAAAAGCAACCTCGACATCACTCATCCTGCGATGACCATGATATGCAGCCCAGTGCCACGAGGTAGAGTTACCTCATACACCTTCAAGTCTTTCATCACCCTGCTTGCCCCCCACCTACTCCTACTATATGAGGTTCTTTCTTTCCTTAATTTTTCACATCTTTATTGTCAATAATTAGATATATTGTATGAGCAAATCTTGTGATGGTATCTTTAATTCTTTCCTCCCTGTCCTCAATCCACTGGGGGCCCTCCATGGTGTGCATTCTGGATCAATCCATGGAGTAGGGGGTTGTGAATTGCACAAGAGGTAGCCAGGTTTTCTCCTTTGTGCATTGTTGCTGAGGGGGGCCATGTCTCTGGATATTCTCCCCCACCATGACTCTTTCCACCCTCTCTTCCGCTCAGTTCCCTGAGTCATGGTGGATGAGTTTTAAGACTGTTTTATTGTTGAGATCTTAAGTGTCTCTGGACTTCTGTTTTGGGTTGCGTTGGGTATCCTCAATGTCTGTCTCCAATGACCTTTCATGGCCTATCTGACTTGATGTGGTGATTGGTCTCTTGTTTATCTTGACACTTTCTCATAGGTTTCATTTAGGCCCTACATTACATTAGGTTCATCTACATTACATTAGGTTCATCTCCTGCCAGTATGTCAGTCATCATCCTATGTCTCGTTGGTGGAATTGAGTTGTCCACGGCTCTCACTACCTTCTAAAAAATACAAATAGAATCTCCAAGACAGAGTGAGGTCAGTATAGGTTAAATGAGACAAACATTAATTTGGCAAGATTCTAATGGGTGTAGCATTTTTGTAGATCTCTGGTAGTGGGAATTTCCTCTTGGAGTCCGGGTTCTGGCTTGTTTTGGTTTTGGTTGGCAGTATTGGGGGTGATTTCATGGTCTAGGGAAAAAAAGGGAATGGGGTACAAGTAGATCAGAACATTAGCCTATTATGTTTATGTCCCTGGATTTGATCTCTAGCATCAAGAAACATAACAAAGTGAATGAGTTACTTCCAATGGTGTGTGTGTATGTAATTTGATGAAAATGAATAAATCATCCCATCAGTGGATTCTACAAAAGAATATGCCCAATAGCTGTTCAGAGTGCTGGCCCTTGAGCCCTGGCCACAAAATATTTCCTTTTCAGCATTCTGCTAGTGAAAAACAGTTTCACATTATCATTTTAATTAGTACCTCTCTAAAGGAAGGGTTAAGTGTCTTTTAAGAAATGTATGATAAAATAGTAGATAAGCAATATGCTCATTAAATATATTATAAGAATGTATTATAAGTACATGAATTTCAAGAATAAACTATACAAATATATATTTGGGTAAAAAATATATTGTTAGTCAGATGAAAACTATTGTATATCTTTCCTTAGTTAAATTTTTAAGTTTCTTCTTAGAAATACTTGCTATACTCAATTTAACAGTTATCAGTTCTAGGTGTTTATATCTTACTGTATATATTTATGTATGCATTCTAAAAGTGTATGCAAATATGCTTGTTATATTTAATTTACATGTCTTTTTTTTAAAAAAATTAAATTTATATACAGAGAAAAATGGAAGAGAGACAGATGGGGAGAATGGGTGCACCAGGGCCTGCAGCCACTGCAAATGAACTCCAGATGCAGGGGCCACTTGGTGCATCTGGCTTTACGTGGGTACTGAGGAATCAATTTACGGTTGGTAGGCTTTGCACGCAAGTGCCCTAACCACTGAGAAATCTCTCCAGCCCCCATTTACACATTTTAAACTTCATGTGGTGTCATATATTATTCACACTGACCTTCAATGTGTGTTTTGCTCTCAGTGTTCTGAGAGAATTTATTCATACTATTTACATAGCTCAGAGTCATTCACTACTGCTCAGAACTCCATTGAATGAACTTATCAACATTTGTTGATTCCGCTACTGATGTGCACTTACATTGTTTCTGCATTTCGCTCTTTCCAGCAGTGCAACTGTGAGCATCTTGAAAATATCTCCTCATTGACAGGAGGAAAAAAAGACCTTGGAGTAGACCTGCTGGTCATGGGTGGAGTGCTCCTCCACTTCACCATGAATCACCACCTTACATTCCAAAGTACTTGCCCCAGTAAGACTCTAATCTGCTGTATAGAAGAATTCCTTTATCTCACTTCCTTGCCAAAACTTGGCATTAGAACACATCGATATTTTGCCAATAGGATATATTTGGAAGAGTTTGCATGGTGATTTTGATATTCATGTCTCCAAGTAGATATAAAACGTCTTGGGAGGGGGATTAGCTGAATGATGGCAGGCTTGCCTAGCATGCTTGAAGCCCTGGATTTCACCTCCTACCCTTCTTCTCCCTCCCTCTTCAACATCCTTATTTAGTGTCAGAAAGAGTAGAGAATGAAACCATAGACATATTGTTTTCAGTTTTGGATTTTACGTATTTATTTGCAGAGGAAAAAAGGGAGAGAAGGAATGACATGCCAGGGCCTTTAGCCATTGCAAACAAACTCCAGATGCATGTGCCACTTTGTGTTTCTGGCTTCACATGAATGCTAAGGAATTCAATGCAAGTTGGCAGGCTTTCTAAGTAAGCGCCTCCAACCACTGAGCCATCTCTCCAGGCCATAAACCTGATGTTAGATGTATGGAAGCAATTTGTATTTTCTTTTATGTAAATTATCTTATCTCAGTTTCTTCAATATCTTTATTATGAATAAGTTTATACAATGTATGAGCAAATCTTGTGAAGGTGTCCCCATTTCCTTCCTGTCTGTCACATAACTACTGGTGTCCTTCCTCGGTGTGCATACTGGATCTGTCCATAGGATAGGGGGTTATGAATTGCACCAGAGGTAGCCAGTTTTTCTTTCATTTTTTTCCCTTTCCCCATTTGTGTATTGTTGCTGAGGGGGAGATGTCTCTGGATATTCTCCCCCACCATGGCTCTTACCTTCTATCAGCACCCTCTTCCACTCAGTTCCCAGAGTCATAGTGGGTGAGTTTTGAGTCTGCTTTGTTGTTGAGATCTTCAATATGTCTGGATCTTTGCCCTGGATTGTGTTGGGTATTGTTGGTGTCTGTTTCCATTGACCACAGGTTATTTGACTTGCTGTGGTGATTGGTCTCCTGTTTATCTCATCTCTTTATTGGAGGTTTCATTTGGGCCCTGTGAGAAGGCTAGGTGTGGTTTGTCTCCTGCCAGGATGTCTGCCATCATCCAATGTCTGGTTGGTGGAATTGAGTTGTCCCTGGTTCTCTCACTGCCTTCTGAAAAATACAAACACAATCTCCATCAGTGAGATCAATATAGATTAAAAGAGACAACATTACTATTTTGGCTAACTCCTAATTGTGTAGCCTCTCTATAGCTCTGGTAGTGATAATTTCCTCTTGCAGCCCGGTTCTTGGTCCCCATAGGATTATGTCATGGATCCCAGTTCCAGTTAAGGGTTCCTTGTCACTATGCGGATCTCTTAGCCAATCAGTAAGCCATTGATTACCCTCCCTCCTTGGTTTAGTGCCAATATTGCACAGATGAGCATTTCTTGACTTGCTGGTCTCTTCTATTTACCAGTGTGTTCAACATTTTTGTGACAACTGTCTATATGATATATCAGTGGTCTCTGCTTTCTCCAAATATCATTGACCAATTTCCCCTGGCAGCTCCTGCAACACCTTCCAATGCTACACATGCTACAATCTGGGAGCTGGTTACCATTCTGGATCTAGCAGGATCTCTTGGTGTTTTTTGCTGACACTCTATGATATCTTCAGCAATAGGGTCTTAAATTAGGCCTGGGGCAGGTATTCAAGAACTTTGACAGAAGTCTGTCTCTTTTTGGGGACCCATCAATAGCTCTGTGTGGGAAGGAACCAACAACTGGGACAGGGAGATGTAGGCCTGAACAATTATTCTTGAGGTTAGGCTTCCTCCCACTCTGTTCATGGACCCTTGTACCAGGTGTTGCCCTCAGCCTCCTTAGGAGCTTACTGTATTAAAGCTAGGGTTTTATGGTGTCAATTCATTATTCATTTAGTTTACTGTATGAGTCCCCCCTCCCTTCCATTGCCCCCCACTTTCCCATGCTCCCCAATTCATTCCATTCCCTTTTACAGTCTCTCTGTTCACTGACGGATTTTCTTAATGTTCCAGTTTAGCATGGTTAGGAACCACATATGAGGGAGAATATGCAGCACGTGGCTCTCTGCTCTTGTGAGGTCACAAAGAATGATCTGTTCCAAGTCTGTCCATTTTTCTTTAAATTTCATTATGTCATTTTTCCTTTCAGCTGCATATAATTCCATAGAGTAAATGTACCACAACTTTGATATCCATTCATCTAGTGATGGGCATTTGCTCTTTTAAATTGAGCTGCCATAAACATGGTTGAGCAAATGTCTCTGTACTTTGGCAAGGAAACTTTGGGGTAGATGCCCAGTTGAAGAATAGCTGGGTCTGCCAATAGCTCTATATCCATCCTGTTCAGGAGCCTCCACACTGCTTTCCATAGTGGTTGTACAAGTTTACATCCCCACCAGCAGTGAATGAGGGTTCCTTTTTCCCTACAACCTCACCAGCATCTATTGTTATTACATTTCTTAATGATTACCATTCTGCCTGGAGTAAGGTGGAATGTCATTGTTGTTTTGATTTGCATTTCTCTGATGATTAATGACATTGAACATTTTCTCAACTGGGAGTTGGCCATGTGTTCAGTTCCCCATTTTTGAGAGGGCTGTTTAACAATTTTTTATTTAACTTTTTGAGTTCTTTGTATGTTCTATATATTAGACCTCTATCTGTATTGTGGCTGGCAAAGATTAACTCTCCCAGTTTGATGGTGGTCTATTGGCTTTGAGTATGGTATGCTTGTCTATACAGAAGCTTTTTACCTTCATGTGATCCCATTGGTTAAGTGATTATTGCACTTCCTGGACTATTGGAGGTTTGTTCAGGAAGTTTTTCCTCATTCACATCTTGTAGAGAGTTCCCAAATTTTTTCTTCCAGGGTTTTCAGAGTTTCAGGTCTTATGTTGAAGTCTTTGATCCATTTGGAATTTATTTTTGTGCATGGTGAGAGGAGAGAGTCTACTTTCATTTTCTTGCAAGTATTTATCCAATTTGTCCAAATGGTTATTTGTTAAAGATGCTATTTTTATGCCAGTTAACATTGTTGGCATCTTTGTCGAATATAGAGTAACTATAGTAGCTTGAGCTTAGGGCAGGGTCTTCCATTCTGTCCATTTGTCTCCCTGTCTTTTTGTGCCAGTACCATGCTGTTTTGTTTTTTTTTTTAATGATGACTTTGTAGTATATCTTTAGTTCGGGTATGGTGATACTGCCTGCCATGCTTCTTTTACAAAGTATGGCTTTGGATATTCAAGGCCTTTTGCCATTCCAAATAAATTTGGAGATTCTTTTTTTCTATGTCTGCAAAGAATGAAACTGGTATTTTTATTGGTATTGCATTGAATCTGTATATACCTTTTGGAACTATTGCCATTTTCACAATATTAACTTTACCTATCCAGAAACATAAGAGAACTTTCCATCTTTTCACATCATCCTCAGTTTCCTTCCTGAGCATTTTTATGTTTTCATTCTATAAGTCTTTCATCTCCTTGGTTAGTGTTATTCCAAGGTATTTGATTTTATTTGTGGCAATTGAAAATGGGATTGTTTCCCTGATTGCCTTTTCTGTGTGCATGTCATTTGCAGACAGGAAGGCTACTGATATTTATGTGTTAATTTTGTATCCTGCCACTTTGCTGAAGGAATATATCACCTTCAGGAGTTTACTGATACTATTCTTCAGTTCTTTTATGTATAGGATCATGTCACATGCAAAAAGGGATAGTGTGACATCTTCCTTTCCAACTTGTATCCCTTTTGTGTCTTTCTCCTCTCTTATTGCATTGGCTAGAACTTCCAGGACTATGTTGAAGAGCAGTGGTGAGAATGGGCATCCCTGAATTTAGTAGGAACTCTTTGAGTCTTTCCCAATTGAATATTTGGGCATTAGGAGTTTTGTATATGGCCTTAATATGTTGATGTATGTGTCCTCTATTCCAAGTCTTTCAAGTGTTTTGTTCATGAAGTGATGTTAGATTTTGTCAAAGACTTTTTCTGCATCAAATGAAATGACTATGTGGCTTTTGTGGTTAAGTTTTTTGATGTGGTGGATTATGTTGATTGATTTCCATATGTTGAACCAACCTTGCATCCCTGGGATGAAGCCTACCTGGTCAAGGTGGATAATACTTTTAATATGATATTGAATTCAGTTTGCAAGGGTTTTATATAGAACTATAGACCCTAAGTTCATCAGGATCTATAGTTTTCCTTTTATATTTATCTTTGTCTGGTTTTGGTATTTGATGCAAACTTCATAGAAGAAGTTTGGAAGTGTTCCCTGTTCTCTGATTACTTTAAAAAGCTTCCGAAATAGTGGTTTGAGTTCTGTGATGATTTGGTAGAATTTGGCTGAGAATCCATCAGGATCTGGAATGTTCCTTCTAGGGACATTTTTTAAATTATATTATTGATATTGATCAGTACAATAGGTTTATTTAGGAGATCTATCTGCTCTGGGTTTAGTTTTGGTAGGTGGTGTCTATGAATTCATCCATTTCTTCCATATTCTCCTATTTTGTGAATAGAAGTTTTGGAAGTATGTCTTGATGATTCTTCCAATTTCATTGGTGTCCATTCTGTTCTCTCCTTTTTCATTTCTGATTTTGTTGATTTGGGACTTCTCTTTTTTCTATTTGGATAGATTTGCCAAGGGTTTGTCAATCTTATTTTTTCAAAGAACAGACTGGTAAGGACCCAAGGCACAGCTACCTCACCTGGCCATGCCTAGGGTCCGGGTCCAAATGCGCAAGGTCAGGTTTGAGGTCAGGGCACAGGTCCCAAACCTTGCCTCACTTGGGGCCAAAGGATTCCTGTGCAGGCTGGTGTGGAGGAAAGCAACTGCTTGCTTACCTGGACTGGAACCTGGGGTCAGTGAGCACTGTTGTGGGGTGCAGGGGCTGATGGGGAACCAAGGTACAGCTCCCACATCTGACCTTGCCTAGAGTGGTGGTCCAAACGCACAAGGGCAGTGGGAGGTCAGGTGCAGGCCTCTCCTGGGGTTAGGGGGGTCAAGCTTAGCTCAGTTTTTGAAAGTTATTTGTTATTTTTTATTTTATTTATTTGTAAGCAGAGATACAGAGAGTTAGAGAAAGTGAGTATGGTTCACCAAGTCCTCTAGCTACTTGGAATGCACTCCAGACACATGTACCACTTTGCACATCAGGCTCTACATGGGCACTGGGGAATCAAACCCTTGTCCTTAGGCTTTGCAGGCAAATGCCTTAACTCCTGAGCCATCTCGCCAGCCCCAATTTATATTGTTTTTATCACATTTTCTTCAGATTTTCATTTTTGTTGTCCTTATTTACAATAACTTTAGAACTGTTTAGGTGTATATAATTTACATAGTCACATAAACAAAATTTCAAATATAATCATTTATAGGAAATGTGAGCAGCTGTTTTACATTTTCTGTGAGCTCTTTCTTCGTTCTCTTCCACTTTCCTCCTCATGTTCCTCCCACTGTTCCCTGAAAAAGTACTTCATGTGAACAAACGACTTGATGTATAGTCCATGTTTTCAACTGCACTTAAAGCATTCCCTGCAGACATGTGCATTTCTATACATGTTATTTTAGGATATTTTTGTCATTATTTAAGCTTTAAATATGGCATAATGCTAATTAAATCTCATTTTTTATTTTCATTTAAGAATACTTTGTTACAATACCTCCCAATTGATTTGTATAAATTCTAATTCAATCTTTGCATGGTTCCTAAATTTTGTTGCACCAGCACAAATTTTCCTATGTAAAAGCCACAGCCCAGAAACTTAGAATCACAGAGGATTACTGAATTTAGTCAAAATTTTAATATACATATTTTAGATAGTTAATTATATGCATGAACTTGAAAGTAACATTATGAGGTATATTTTGCAGCAGAAAATTTTGTTATGATGGGAATTTGCACATATTATTATGAATTTGATAGAACACTTTGATAGAGAAGGGATGGTTAAGAAAAAGGCACAGAATCAAGTGATGGAAAGTGCATGGCATTTCTGATCCAGAGCAGCAGTTTATCCCTCTGGACTTCACTTATCTTATCTTTCAATGGAGACTAGCATCAGAACACAGCCTGCATTTCTGAAGAGATCTCATTGTTCTTCAATCAATTCAAACCTAATCCTAAATTGCAGGCACTTTACACTCCCCAGTCGACATGGCGCCACCATGTGGCGGTAATGTGAACAGTTCAAAAGGCATCTGGTCAGGTTTTTTTTCTTTCCTTTTTTTTTTTTTTTTTTGGCAAAAAATATGTAAAATTGGGCTGGAGAGATGGCTTAGCGGTTAAGGCACTTGCCTATAGTGCCTAAGGCCTGGGTTCAATTCCCCAGGACCCACATACGCCAGACCCACAAGGTGGTGGCCCTGGTGCCCCCCCTCTCTCTGTATTGCTCTGCTTGAAAATGAATAAATAAAAATAATATATATTAAAAATATGCAAAATTATTTTTTTAAAAAAGAAGTCCTTTACATAGCCTGTTAATCCCTTGTCAAGATATGTGATTTGCCAATATTTTCTCCCACTGTGTGGAGTTACCTATATGGATGGTGCTCTTGGATGTACAAAAGCTTTGGGGTTTTTCTGTTTTGTTTTGTTTTTTTTTTTCATTTCCTTTTACTTTATTTTTTAATATATATTTATTGTCCATAATGAGATACATTATTAGTGGGCAAACAATGAGTTGTTATCCCCAATTCCCCAATGCCCCCCCCCCATCCCCAATCAGCTGGATATCCTTCTCCGTGTACCATCTGGATCAGTCCTTGTGGCAGGGGACCCTGGATAGCCTAGTACTCAGCCTGGTTCTCCTAGCACAAGTGTGTTGTTACTGAGGGGTGTCATGCCTCTGGATAGTCTCCCCCACCACGGCTCTCACAATCTTTCCACCCCCTCTTCTGCTCAGTT
>PVHP010033710.1:0-19440 GCA_004024765.1 Zapus hudsonius
AAAGCTGCGGGGACTTAAGAGTTGAGTTGAACATATTGTGTTTATATCTTGAATGATTATTAGTTTGTGGGGGCCAGGGGCGGACTGTCATGGTTTGATACAGGTGTCCCCCACAAACAATTGAATGTGTTCTGATAGATAGATCCTCAGCTGATGGCAGTTTGGGTTTTACAACCTCGATGAAGCTGTGTTGTTGGGGCAGGCTTATGGGGGTTATAAGCCAGCTTCCCCTTGCCAGAGTTTGGCACACCTTCCTGCCGCTGTTTGCAGTGCTGTGGTGGACATGCTGTCCACCCCTCTGCTCATGCCATCGTTTTCCCTGCCAGAATGGAGTCTCCCCTCGAGTCCGTAAGCCAAATAAACCCTATCCTCTTCAAGCCACTTTTGTTTGGGTTCTTTCTGCGCAGCAACTAGAAAACTAACCACAACAGTAGTGAATCAATTATGTCCACAGCAGATTCCCTTCATGACATGGACAGGCAAATCACTACCCTCTGAGTAAACATCCATCACACGAAGCAGTGCTTATTTCATTGTCAGCCTTTTAGAGACATGTATTCACTTGCTGTGTATAAGCGCCCTCCTGTTTAATTCAATGACTTTTAGAAAATGAGAATATTTGATTCCATTTACTTATTTCTTAAAGCTCTTAAGAAGGCCAAAGACTTTGTAAAGTGTTCCAGTGCATTAGACCAAAGTGTCGAGACAACTTTGTAAAGGAGATGAAGTTTCAGTTTTCGTCTCCTCTAGGTCCCATCTGGGGAAGACTCAACTCATCCACCAAGATGTCTGTCTTCAAAATCCCCAGGGAGGGAGAGTTGCAGCTTACATTCCCCTCCTTCTAAAAAAAAGGTAGTATTGTTTAATTATTATTGTGATAAGTCTCATTGTATCCCTTTAAGGTATCCAAAGGAAAGAATTGGTAGGTCCTGCTGGAGGATTCAGTCATGTGATCTGTATCCAGGCTGGCCTAGTCTTCTGTGCACTTGTGTATGGGTGAGTGTGCAAGTGTGTATGTGCATGTGGTTAGATGTTGTGTGTCTTCTTCAATCATTCTCCACCTTATTTCTTTTGCTTGTGTGTGGTATATGCATGTGTATGCACCATTTTTGTGCCTCATGCACTCACGTGAGTGGGCACACTTGCCTGTGGTGGCCAGAGCAGAACTTTGGTTGTCTTGCTTTATTGCTTTGCTGCATTCCAGCCAGAATCTTTCTCTTTTTTAATTTTATTTTTTATTAGTTAAAAATCCTTGTTGTATGGATTAATCATGTGTTGGGCTCATTCTCCTCCTCCCTGCCCCCATTTCGCTGTGGGTCCTCCTCAGTGGGGTTACTGGTATCCACCATGAGGGTATGGGTTATGAGAGCAGCAGTCATTATGGAGGGGGGTGGCAATACCTCTGGATGCTCCTTTCTACGCTGTGGCTCTTAAAATCTTTCCACCCCCTCTTCCACAATGTTCTGTGAGCCTTGGCTGGTGTATTATAAGTCTGCTTTAGTGTTGAGCTCTCCGCAATTTCTGGATTTCTGCTTTGATGAGTTTTGAGTGTCCTCACTGTCTATCGCCATCTCTCTGGTGCAGGTTGTCAGGTGGAATCTCTTACTAATCCCTGAACTTGCCATTTTTTCATGAGCTCCAGTGTTTCTTGAGTCTTTGTGCCCAATGGGCCAGGGTCCTCATACTTGCTCAGGCAATGGTCTAAACCTCTGAACCATCTCTCCAGCCCTGCATCTTACTACTACTACTACTACTACTACTACTACTACTACTACTACTACTACTGTTTTTTTGAGGCAGAGTCTCTCGCTGGACCTAGAGCTTACTGATTGGGCTAGGCTAGCTAGCCAACAAATCCTGAGGATCCCCCTGTCCCTGCCTCTCCTGCTCTGCAATTACAAACAGGCTACATTACACCCAGCTGTTACAAAGGTGCTGGGAATCTAAATTTAGGTCCTCGTGCTTGCATAGCAAGTGTTTTACCCATTGAGCCATCTCTCCAACCCCTCACTCTGTGTTCTCTGTGTTCAGCTTGCTCTTGTATCTCCTTGTGGCGGAGGCAGTTCCCACAAACTCCCAGATCTTGAGACATGACCTGTCCTCTTTGATCAAGTACAGGAAGCTGACACCAGCTCACTGCTTTCCTGGTCTGACTCTGCAGGTCCTACTTTGAAACATCTATTAGAAAAGACATACTGGAGTTCCGGTGTTTGCCTGCAAAGTCTAACGACCCAGCTTCGAGTCCCCAGAATCCACATAAAGCCAGACGCACAAAGTGGCATATGTACTGGGAATTTGTTTGCAGTGGCTAGAGGCCCTGGTGCATCCATATCTTCTTTTTTTCTTTCTTTCTTTCTTTCTTTCTTTCTTTCTTTCTTTCTTTCTTTCTTTCTTTCTTTCTTTCTTTCTTTCTTTCTTTCTTCTTTCTTTCTTTCTTTCTTTCTTTTTTTCTTTCTTTCTTTCTTTCTTTCTTTCTTTCTTTCTTTCCTCCTTCCTTCCTTCCTTCCTTCCTTTCTTCCTTTCTTTCTTCTTTTTTCTTTCTTTCTTTTCTTCTTTCTTTCTTTCTTTCTTTCTTTCTTTCTTTCTTTTTTCCTTCTTTCTTTTTTTCTTTCCTTCTTTCTTTCTTCTCTCTCTTTCTCTCTCTGCTTGCAAATAAATAAAATATTTTTAAAAGACATACTTAATCTTTACATGTTTGATCTATGATTTATATATCATTGTTAAAAATGCTTTTTTCTTCTATTAAAATGGTAATCAAATGGGAGGCACCTATCTCATGAATGAATCCCTTATAAGAAACAATGGCAGCTTAGTTACTGTTGTAGTCAGCTTTCTTGTTGCAGTCAAAAGAACCTGACAAAAAGCACCTGTGGAGGAAAGGGTTTATTTTGGCTTGTAGATTCTAGGGGAAGCTCCATAATGTCAGGGGAAATGATGGCATGAGCAGAGGGTGAACATCACCTCCTCCACAGCACTGCAAACAGAGGCAGGAAGGTGTGACAAATACTGGCAAAGGGAAGCTGGCTATAACACCCATAAGTCCACCCCCAATTCCAATGCCATCATCTGGGAATCAAAAATTCCAAATGCATTTTTTATGGGGGACACCTGAATCAAACCACTGTTACCCTTAACTTTTTCTGATAAGCAATGGCTGACTTCACCCATGAGGTAGTCTTGTGCTTCTCTGTGTGTGCTCTGGGATCTCTACCTTCTGATGTGACCACATGATGATGAAGACAATAGTGAGGTCTATATTGCCCCTACCCTGGTTGAATGAGCTGTTGTTCTTTTTACCATGAACAGTCTTGGAAACATTTGTGCCAATTAATGCATCATCAGAACCACTTTAAGCTATAATGGGAAACTTAATCCCATCTCACAATAGCTTAAAGACTGTAATTGTTTCGTCCTGAACAGATGCTGACAATGGCTGATTTAACAAGCAAGTGCCTTTCTCCTCTGAATTCCTTAAGTAGCTTTAACACTAAGTGAACTCTGTATGAAACTTGGGCGTGTCCCTCATGCTGATGCTTTCAACTGGCTGGGAAGCCCCGTGTGACAGAAGGAAAGGGGTTAATCTGAAAGAGCAAAAATAGAATGTGTGCCCTCCTCAGAAATATGACATATCCTCTGGCTTTGACAGGGCAATGTATCTAGGCAAGGGAGCATTTAGAATATTTAGAAAATTTGCCCTTTTCCTCATGTGTGATTATAAAGAAATCCTGAGTTGTATATGTTGTTTACATGGGTTGGATGGGAGGAGTGATGGCAAAAATATATTTAATGGTGTTTAAGGGATTTATTTTGGTTCATGGTTACAGAGTACACACACACACACACACACACACACACACACACACACACACACACACACACACACACACACTGGAAGAGAGTCAGTCCTTTCCTAATAGTTACAGGATGAGTACTGGAGCTGACATATCATACTCACTTGTGTCCTTTTCTCATTCCTCAGCTGATTATTAAATCCAGGGAATGAAATACAGTGATTGGCTGCCTCATGCCCCATGGCTGCTTTAGTTCTGCTTTACTACCATGGAAATCTCACAGACTGGGAGTGGGGTTTGGAGCACTGTTGCCAGAGGAATAGAGAAATAGGCAGGTTAAAAACAGACTGTGCCAAATTTCACTGAGCATCGGATCTTTTCCTTTGAGATTACTATATACAATAGTTTTATATAATGTATATTTTACATAATAATCATGGTCTTATACTTAGATTCTTTTTTATTTTTTAAACTTTATTTATTTGCAAAAATTCTTTTTTCTTTTTTAAATATTTTATTTATTACTTTGAGAGAGAGAGAGAGAAAGAGAGAGAGAAAGAGAGAGAATGGGTACACCAGGGCCTCTAGCCTCTGCAAACAAACTCCAGATGCATGTGCCACTTTGTGCTTCTGGCTTTACATGGGTACTGGGGAATCAAACCTGGGTCGTTAGGATTTGTTGGCAAGTGCCTTAACTGCTGAGCCATCTCTCCAGCCCCAGATTCTTATTTATTTATTTTTGAGGTAGGGTCTCACTCTAGTCCAGGCTGACCTGGAGTTTATTATGCATATCATGGTGGACTGGTACTCATGGCAATCCTTTGCCTCTCAAATGCTGGAATTAAAGGCGTGTACCACTATGCCAGGCATGTGCTCAGATTCTTGTCTGAATTTATTGATGTTATTTTTAGATAAGGACAAGAGGTGTAGTAACTGATTTTAACACCCTTTGGGAATGCTATATTGACAATAATAAGGGATATATTTCTTTTATGTGTGCAAGTACACATGTATATGTTTGTACATGTCTGTGTTTATGAGTGTTGTTCTGTAGATGCTGTTTACCTGCTTTTGTTTTTTTTTAATTTTACCTCCTTTTTTTCTTTATTATCCATAAATTACATACATTGAGTGAAGAAATAATGTGTTGGTATCCCCAGTTCCCTGATTTCCCTCTTCCCTGTCCCCAGTCAGCTAGATATCCTCCTTCGTGGGCAGTCTAGATCAGACCATGGGGTAGGGGGTTATAAATAGCCTAGGAATTAACTTGGTTCCACCCCCTTTGTATGTTGTTGCTGAGGGGGCCATGTCTCTGGCAGTTCTCCCACCACCATGGCTCTTACAATCTTTCCACCCCCTCTTCCGCTCAGTTCCCTGAGTCATGGTGGGTGAGTATTAAGGCTGCTTTATTGTTGAGGTCTTAGGTGCCTCTATACTTCTGCTTTAGGTTGCCTTGAAGATCATTGGTGTCTGTCTTGCTGGCTTGTCCTGGAGGCTTTGGCTCCTCCATTGCACTAGTGCTTGTTTCTTGGTTCGCTGTTCTCTCCCTGTAGGAAGTGTGTTCAGCCTACTCATGGCTTGTCTTTTGTTTTTGAGGCAGGGTGTCTTACTGATTCAGGCTAGCCTAGGCAGCCAGTGAACTCCAGGGATTTACTTGTCTCTACCTCCCAGTGCTGGGATTACAAGAGTGCATCACCATGCCTGGTTTTCTTTACATGGGTTCTGTGGATGGATCTCAGGTCCTCATGCTTGAGAGATATCACTTTATCAACTGAGCTTTCTCCCAAAGCCCAATACATTTCTTCTTAATCATACCACTCTGAGCAAGGATTGGTGGCTAAGGATTGTAATATCTCAGCATTTGGGAGTCAGAGGTAGGAGAATCTAAAGTTCAGATTAATCCTTGGTTACATAATGACTTTGAGGCCAGTCTGGGCTACACAAAACTTTGTCTCAAAGAAACAAAACAAAAAGTACCATTCTGAACTTGTGCAGTGCTTTCTACTCTATTAGGCTTTCTCACACATGGCTTGTCATTAGCCCTTAGATGCTGTCCATCACCTAAGGTAAATTCTACAATGAACAGAGCTGCTAGACTTCAGCTTTGTTGTCATTAGCTGTCAAAACATCAAACCTGATTCCCAGCTCCCTTTAGCTCAACCTGTCTCCTCATTGACCTGAAGTCTTGTAATGAAGATGTTAAGTGGGCTAATTGACCTAGCCTTGGTGAAAACACTTCACTTTAGTGCCACTAGACATTAGTAAAGGAAAGGGCTGTGTGAATGAAGCAGGAGGATTGGCAAGCTTTCCCAGGCTATCGATCTGAAAAGTGGCAGAAGGTAATAGGCGAGAGCCCAATTTATTTCATGAGCAGTGGCATCGAGATGGCTGATTTGGAACTACCAAATTCTTCAGAGTACTGAAGAAGTAATTTGTACCCCAAGTTATAAATGGCTAATGCCAGTTTACATGTATCAGTGAAGTTGCATTTGCCTTGCAAGTAAAAAAAAAGACTCAAACTGGTTTGAAAATAGAGTGGATTCATTGGCATCTATTAAAAATGAGCAGATAGGTAAATAGATGATAGAGAGATAAATGATAAATAGTTCATCACATACATTCTGGTCAGGGTTCAGGGTTTGTTTTATTTAGAAGCTTGGCACAGCCATCATAAAGACCTAGTCTTCCATGAGAGGTGATGAAGAAGGGGGAAGGACAGAAGGAAACATGTGGCATGAAAGCGGAAAGGAGGCTCTGGTAGGGGGAGGGTGCAATGGAGAGAGGGATGGCGAAGGAGAGAGGAGAAGACGGAAGGGAAAATTTGTTGAAAAATATCCATTCTTTGTATGCTAATAAAAGTTACTTTTTATGGCATCATAAGGGCTGTAAAAGATTCAGACCTGCTGTCTGTATCATCTGTACCCAGAGAGTATGCTTTTCTTTCAATAAACATTTCCTACCCTCTGCTTGGCCTGGATTTGGTTATATCTCCCTTCCTGATCAGAAGCTCTAGCAGGTGTTTGGCTTATGCTAATTAATAGTGGACTCTTCAAGCTGTATTTGACATTAGTCTCCCTGTGTATATATGAGGACTGAGTCAAATGGGTGGCTCCCAAGTGGTGGGAATTGGATGTAAGGAAGGTAATCCAAACCCACTAGAGTAGGATGGTATTATAATCTCTGTCTCTCTTATACTTTAAAATACAAGCCATCTTCACTCTACAACTATTTCAGGGAGACAAGGGCAATTGTAAGAAGGAGGATGGAAATAACAACAACAAAACCCCACTGGATTTGAAATTTAGTGTTTCCAGTACGGCTCTGTGGTGTCCCCTGTCTGTGACCTTGGACTGCTCGCCTGTCTCACTTATGAAACTCAACCTCTGCCATTGGATGAGAAAGAAATAGTATTTCTTCTTGCTACTCCACAAATTGTTATGATCAAAGAAAAGATCACACATTTAATAGTGTTTTCAAGTTTACAGTATAAATTTATTAGTCCTTCCCCCACAACAGCTGGCATCATTTAGTGAGGAATAGAGATTTCAGAATAATCACCCAGAGCAGCAGTTTTGCTTTGGAATGCATTCTATCCCAAACCTCCAGTTGCAGTTAAAAAAAAAACAACCAGCAGCAGTGGCTTTGAGATATATGATGCTGAGTATAGGAAACAATGACTTTGAGATAGCTGGAGACAGTCCAGATGGATGCTTCCATCACTGGAATCATTGAAGGAGTTATTTTTAGAAAAAGAAAACCAGAATCCCAGAAGCCCGTTACATGGGGAGAGATTATGCTCTGCAGTATAAAATACTGTGTGCTGGTTACTTCCCTTCTAACACCCAGAGGTGAAAAGCAGGGATTTTTGCAACAGATCATCACCAATTAATCATGTGACCTTGGGGTAATCATTGACCTCTTTGATCTTCAGGTTTCTCACGTGACAAAAGAGATGATAACACTGATCTCCTAATAATACCTGGTAGATGGTTATATAAGGCAGAGTTCCTACACAAGCCCAGTCCTGCCTCACACATGGTGTCTGCTACTGAATGGTAACATCCCCGGCTGCCTGCAGTAACTCATCAAGCTAAAAGTAAACAACAATGGGAGAAGCTTTTCTCTGAAACGTTTTCTGCCTAAGACTCAGAAGTGTGTGCCCATCTTAAATAGAGTGTTTCATATTCTGTAATTCTAGGGAGGATGATTTAAAGATAACACAAAGATATTTAAAGCAGAAGGTGATTTCCTAATCTCTTAATGTGCATGCTTCTATGTTTTCATATTGATTTTTAGTAACATGATGATTTTGGATATAAAACACAAAGTAGCCATCTATGTAATTATCAGCCTTATCAATTCATCAATTTAGTCTTTTAAAAAAATTGTAGGGCTTCTTTTTGGAAATACAACTATCCTTGCTTTTGATAATTCAATAGAATTTAATGACTCTCAGAAATTTAGAAAACCCATTTTGGTCTAGATGTTTAACTAGCTTGTGTATTCATGAGCTAATATTTCAGTGTTAGGGTCTACACGGATGACTCCCAAGCCAGTGCCTCTAAATCTTCAGATGTAGGCCTAGTAACAGGCATACTAGGTCTTGTGGTAAACATGTATTGTTTCATTGGAATTCTTTGAAGTCTGTGTTTATAGCACATACAGTCTTATCAAGAGGCTGTTTCTGGATCTGGAAATACTATAGAAATCTCAGTCTGTTTGCAGCCTCCAAGTAGACTTTGTACTCCAATAAAACTGCAGTGATTATGAAAATGAATGAAAGTTTGTGTGTAAGGCCATCCATAACCATTTAAATACAATGGATATTATTCCATACTGTGGTTGGTAATGCACGTCTATAATTCATTGTTATTTCTGCGATTTAAGTACATTTAGTCAGTTCTGATTATAATGAAGTATGTGGATAATTAAAATTCTCCTGTAAATAAATATTCTATTAAGTACTTTCTTCAGTCTGGGTATAAATGAATTATCTCAACTATAGTCACTATTATCTATTGATATATGTGTTGCTACAGCAATGTCCATCAACTGACTAAAACTCATAAATAATCTTTTCATCAGTCTCTGTGCATTTTTTGACATGTGCTTAAATCCTCCAATAGCCCATTTTAAATTTAACTATAAATCCTAAAGATATGCAGCACATTCAAAAAAAGGCTTAGAATAATCTGTTATGATAAGCAGGAGGATCAGTAAACATTGCTGGATATGTAAACAGCCATCAGTAAAGATGACAGATGTACCGTTCTAGAAAGCCAGTCATTGATAGATGTTAACCTGCTGTGGACTTTGGTCCAGGACTGTTTATTCAGGCTGCAATAGCACTTGTGATGGAAACTACCCTAGGAGAAAACATAGCAGCATCCCTTTCAGCCATTAGATTGCTGCCTGAAATACACACCAGAAAGCAACAATTTAACCAGACAGCTGACATGCTGCAAAAGGCAGAGATCAGGCATTGAGGAACGTACTGAGACTTCAGCAATGGGAGGTCAAGAGACGCCTGAACTCTGTCAAGCATCATAGCTGACACGACTGTGAGGTAGGGAAGACCTGCTAAGACCCTTTCTGTGTACCATATTTTGGTGGAGAATGAGAACGTAAAGGAAGAAAAGATAGCTTTAATTCTAGTCACTCTTAAAGAGTTATAAATGGAAATATTCATAGGGTTAAACTCAAGAAAGAAATTATTATCTATAGGACACTCTCTGTGTAATCTTTAAAGGGTGTTCAGACCCTGGGATGTTAAAAACTTGGATTCCACTATAGACAGAACGGGAGTCTTTCAGGATAGAGACAGGCAAGCAGGGTAGGGTTAACAAACTAACAACATAAAGAACCACCAAGCTCAAATCATCTAAAACATAAGAGAATTTACCTTCAATCCAGAGGTGAGCCATACATTTGTGTTTTGTGAATCTATTCACCCCACCTTTTTTTTCCTTAAGATTTTCTTGGTTCCTTTCTATTTTCTTAATGATGGTTTCATCCTGGTGTTGAAGGGTGGCTCCAAAAATAGAACTCATAAACTATTATGATAAAATACTATACAATAAAGTATATATTTTTTCCTGGGGAATCTCCTCCCAGAAGATAAAGGAATAGCTTTTTCAGAAACCATGGGGAAATGTCTTCCTGTACCCAATTGCCCCAGTTGATCTCATGTGGCCCATCTGGATTATTCTAGCAAGGGAGATGGTTGGCCTTTAAATAAATCAAGCCCACCTCTGAAGCTAGATGTGCAGACAGCTTTTGTCAAAACAATGGTCTCTGAGTAGAGGAGTTAATATTTGAAGAAAGTAAAAATTCTGTTGGAAGACAGAAGAGAGATTGGAATGGATGGCTATCACACTGTTCTGAGATCTAGCCTTGACACATGTATGAAGTGGGCAAGCTATTAACCACTTTGGGCTTTGTTTTCCTTCTGTGAATAATGGAAAGTTTTTTCGTTTTCTAGAAGCAGTGTTCTCACTCTAGCCCAGACTGACTTGGAACTCACTCTGTAGCTCCAGGCTGGCCTCCAACTCATGACAATACTCCTACCTCTGCCTCCTGAGTGCTGGGATTAAAGATGTGTACCACCATGCTTGGCTGAATAATATAATTTGATATGCATTTTCTCTTTCCCACTAATAATACCTCTTTTTGTTTTAGTTGGAAAAACATACACGTAATATCTATAGTTTCAGTCTACCTTTAAGGCTTTAGAGAAAATTTATCAAAGGGTGAATTTACAGCAATATGAATACTTTTCCTTTATTTCTACCTTGTTTATTTCCTACCTTGAACTTGAATGTGATCATAGAGTCATTAACCATTTTATGGAACTTGAACATGAAGACCATATGCCAATGATGGCAGAATGGAAAGACAGAAGGAAGCTGAGCCCCTTATGACGGTGGGGTTGTCACCTAGCTCTGGACTTACTGTATGGAACCTTAGTTTATATGACAAAGGTAGTTAACACATCTCTTAAGTTTAACTATTATTTTCAACATGTTTTACTGGGAGAAGAACACACTGTTCAAATGTGCATCATGTTTGATAATGTGTTAGCAAAGTTGGAATCGCCATGGTGAGTCGAGTCATGACCTCTGCAACGAGTGACCTCTCAGTGTTTGTCTGCCTGCCCATTTTTTCTCTTCGAATGGAGATTTTTGATAAAAATTAACTTCTCAGCCAATTGGATTGTCATGGTTTTAGTTCATTTCACAGATGAATAGTTGAACAGCAAGAGCACTCAGGACAGATTGGGAGTTGACAAAAAGAATAAAAAAAGGAAGAGTGGCATTTCGTCTCCATATTGCTTCGCTGTACAACAGTATGCTTTGAGTCATTTAATATTTCAGTGCCATGTTTTCAAGTAAAAATGCATCATATTGGAGTAGAGTGCTTAGGTACTGTGATAAAATGAAGTGAGCAGATCTTTCTTTAAAAACTTTTTATTGACAACTTTCATTAATATAAATAATATGCCATAATCATAATCCACTCCCAAGACCCTCTTTTCCCTCTCCCAAACCCCACCCCCATTGAATCCCTTCTTCTTCCTGACTAGTGTCTCTTCTATATTGAAGCCATTAATTTTTTCCTTCTATTATGAAGGTCTTGAGTAGATAGCATGAGCCACTGTGAGGTCATGATTATCAAGGCCACTTTGTGTCTACAAAACAGTATTGTAAGCACTTTCTTTGGCTCTTACATTTTTGCTGCCACCTCTTCCTGGGCCAATGGTCCCTGAGCCTTGGGTGTGATAGAGATATCTCATTTAGTGTCTAACCCTTCACTGTCACTTCCCAGAACTTTGGTGAGTTTGAGTCACGCCAGTAGTCAAGTCCATCTCAAAAAAGAAACTTATCTAACTAAAAGTGAGAGTAGCATTAATACAGGGGCATAAATGTAAGTATTTAGAGGGCAGTTTGGTGGCCGTACATATGCATTTAGTTACACAACAGTAGTGAACAGATCCTAAAATGCCTTGACATAAAATTTGAACTATTTGTTAAAGTATGTTGGGAGTGACTCAGATGGTAAAAGTGACCAAGTGCTTTGATTAGAAAGTGGCTGAAGTTATTTGTGAAAATGTTTTCTTTTTACTCTTCCTCATCTTCCTCTTCCTTCTCCATTTCATTTTTGTAGTGCTGGGGCTTGAACTTGTAAATGCTAGATGCTCTGCTAAAGAACTACATCTCCATCCCTCTGATTTTTTTTTTTTAGGAAGTTGCCATTACCTTAAGTGGTATCAGATCTCTTTTTCTCTTGCCCTGTGGAGCCTCCCTCCTTCAGCTATGCTCACCTCCTAGGTCATAGCTCTGGATACATTCAAAGAATTGTTTCATGATTGTTTAACTTAAGGTGGTGGCTTAAATAAATGAGGCCAGGCTTCAAGTTGGGGAGGAAGTCAGGGAAAGAATAAAGCGATGAAAGCAGAATTGACTGTTGACTTCAGTTTTGAAAAGTGTGTATGCTCACAGGATAAGCCAGGGTGACAGAAACCAACAATTTTCAACACAAAACCCCCTAAGCGCACAACATTAAAGCAGCCTTAATACTCATCCACCACGACTCAGGGAACTAAACGGAAGAGGGGGCGGAAAGATTGTGAGAGCCGTGGTAGGGGAGACTATCCAGAGGCATGGCACCCCTCAGTAACAACACACTTGGGCCAGGAGAACCAGGCTGAGTACTAGGCTATCCATGGTCCCCTGCCACAAGGACTGATCCAGATGACCCATGGAGGAGGAGGATATCCAGCTGATTGGGGAGGGGGAGGGGGAACATTGGGGAATTGGGGATAACAATTCATTGTTTGCCCACTAAATAATGTAACTCATTAT
Source organism: Zapus hudsonius (assembly GCA_004024765.1). NCBI lineage: Eukaryota > Metazoa > Chordata > Mammalia > Rodentia > Dipodidae > Zapus > Zapus hudsonius. The sequence goes on from PVHP010033710.1 coordinate 12,653, forward strand.
GGTCAATAAATATATATATTAAAAAAAAAGAAAAGTGTGTATGCTCTAGGTTTTTGTTTAACTACACCACCAGGTTCTAGTTCTCATTCACTCAGCTATTTATAAAGTCTCTATGTGCTAAGTAGCATGCTAGGGACTTGGAATGAATAGAAGATGGAAATGGAAATGGAATCTTGGGCTGGAGAGATTTCTCAGAGGTTAAGGCGCTTGCTTTTGAAGTTTGCTGACCTGGATTGGATTCCCCAGTACCCACGAAAAAGCCAGATGTACCAGGTGGTGCATGAATCTGGAGTTTGCAGCATCTAGAGACCCCGAAGTTCCCATTCTTTCCTCCTCCTTTTCCTCTTCCTCCTCCTCCTCCTCTTCTCTTTCTTCTTGTAAATAAATTAATAAAACATTTTAAAAAGAAATGAAGATAGGATCTTGGCCTTCAGGACTGATGGGGTGGCAGAGAAATGGGCATCAAATTATAGCTCACTAGCATAGGTACTGCTGGAAATCTAAGGTTATCAGAAAGTTCCTAATATAACACTTAGTGTCTATGGTTTTTATTTTGTGAGCTGCCTTGTAAATATTGTAGGAGTTGGCCAATTTGGCAGGATAAATTAGTCAATATTTTTGACAATACCCTTTACCCAATGAAGACATTTTCTTTACACTTTGTTTATTTTTAGAATGGAAGTGTCTCTTCTCTCTCTCTCTCTCTCTCTCTCTCTCTCTCTCTCTTTCTCTCTCACACACACAGAGAAAAAGAGAGAGAGAGTCTCTGTCTTTGGAGCAGAAATGTATTTCTGGGCAGAAGAGTAGATTTTGTAAACAGTACAGGTTACTAACATTCTGGTGGGAATGAAGAAATGTATCTAGAGAGTAGGCTGGAAAAGGGGTGAGAAGCCTCTATTTTGGCACTCAGAGATGACAGTGGCAGCGCCCAGTGGGCACAGGGAGACAGAGTCCAGGTCCTTCCTGGCCTCATGACGTTCATGATTTGCAGCTCCAGGGAAGGCTCAGCCCACTGAGCCTGTGTGGGGGCGGCACACAGGTGCTCTCTGCCTCCGGGTCCTGATGGAGCAAGTGCCATGGATACGCGTAGGCATGTGGGGGTGGGCGTCTGGAAACATTCGGTTCAGCAGCTGTTCCTGGGCTCATTTTCCCAGCAGCTATGTCAGAGTCATGGCCAAGATCATCTTCATCAACTTAGCAATTCTGGGAACATACTTAGAAAAGGAATGCTTAAGTTTGGGCTGCTTTCCATCACTCAGCCATATGATGTCAACATTTTTCTGTCTCCCAGGGCTCATGCCTATTTGTTTCCCAAGCCAGCATAAAGGTAGCACGGTACTGTAAAAGGCTAGGCAGGCCTGGAACTCAGATCCAGGGACTAAATAACTCGGTTCACTTTTTTTTTTATCTGTATGACTTTGGGAAAAAATTAACAAACTCTCTGAGCACTGGCTCACTAATCTATGAACATAGATAAGAAGCTTAACTGGAAGGTTCTAGTAAGGATTTACTGGCAAACAGAGGCACTCCACCAATGGTAATTTTTTAAGTTAATATTTCAGGTCAGTATACAAAGTAGTGGAGTGCATCATGTCATTTCCACCCACGTGCATCACTATAATTTGCTTTTCTTTGTTCCCCTCCCTCACCACCCTCTGCCATGATCCCCACTCACCCTCTACCTGATTTCCTTCCTTCCTCTTCTGTTTTCTAATCACATGTATTCTATCACCCTCACCGTCCCCCACATCCCAATGGAAGCTTTTAACCCTTGGTGTTACAACTTCTAAAATTGTCCCCTTTGGGAGTGGGCGCATGGACAGAGAGGCAGAAGCCATTAGCCTTTCATAGGAGTGGCTAGAGTGTCATTGTGGGGAGGACTACAGCTTCTAGTTTTCTTTATTCTTACAAGAAGCTGTCTGGCAGGTGTAGGATAGAGTCCAGAGCAATCAAACTTTGAGCCCTCTAAGGCTTTAAGTGGTTCCCTATCCAGAGTGGGTTAGCAATGGGGTTTCCCTCTCTTTGAGTTGGATCTTCCCCTTTGTACCCAGACTTGTGCACAAATTAATTCATCACACCTACTCCTTCCTCCTCTGTTTCACCACCTTCCTTGGTTCCGAGGACCCATTTTTGAATTTATACGTTATTGTGTTGATATAAATTTTATTGGTAAATGATCACATGTCTCTGCAGCTTGTTGAAAGCTGACTCTCAATCATATAATTCCCTCCTTGGGGTGCTTATAAAAAGATTAATAACTTCCCCTAGTGAGGAAAAGAGCAATAAACAGATGGGTTGGTGATGTCACACTTTTTTATGACCTAGGCTTTGAACTTGGACACTGTCATTGTCATTTTAGTTATTCATTCAGTTTGCCCTCTAAGTTAAACCCTTCCTTAAGAAGAGACCGATTAGACTCCATTTCCTGAAATAAGGAATATCAAAGATATTATGAATTATATATTTAACCCATCTCTACAGCATCTTTTTGTTTTGTTTTGTTTGCGAATGCTTTATGAATGAGAGTTATGCAATTTATCCTTTTGTGTTTTTAAAAATAGATATAGCAAGAGGTAGAGACTCCACTGGATTTTCCTTTCATGTTGGCATTTACTGCCAATAAAGTTTCTACACAGCATGTCCTCACACTGTGGGTTTGACCTGTCACTTGGAACTTATACCAAAGGAGACATGATGGTTATTCAGTTAGTGATCGGTCTGGTGAGAAGTCATTAGTTCAGGGTACTTTTAAAGGATCTTCTATGATTTTGTACTTAGCCTAGAAGTGAAGTGCAGAGAAGGGTTCGTGTACTCAAGGGACCACATGAGAGCAGTGGAGGCCCCTGCTTGTTGACTTGTCTAAGGTACATGGGCGGAAGTTCATGATAAGTTTTCTTATTGCATCTTCACAATGACAAGCAGTCTCTTGATTCTGTTGTATGAAGCTGCTTTAAATGCCATCTGGCCTGCTGGGAAAGAATAGAGGAGACATACATCTATGCAGGCAGGTTCAGAAAAGAACCTAAGTTCTCTTCTTTCCCTCAAAGTTTTTCTTTTAAAAAATCATCAATTATTGACCTTTATTTAAATACTTTTTTAATCTACTGAGACAGAGGTGTCGCTTTTCACATGTGGGAAAAATTACATGAGTATCATTTTTCAATTTCATTGTACTATACTGTTAAACACTACATACACATATTATTCTATTTAACATGCTCTTCATGCCAATTAGCTAAATAATATGGACTATTGACATCCTGCTCATATGGACCTGGTACGGACCAATTCTGGGCATGCCAACCCACGTGCCAGTGTTGATGAGTCTTGACTGCACTCTGGTCACTTGAGACTTCCCAGCCTGGGCACAACCTCCACAGATTGCATTCCTTCCAAGGATGAACCCTTTCCTAACCAATGACCGACAGAGCTGAGAGAATAAAGGATGCAGTTCCCATGCCTCTCTGGAGACATAACATTGAGGCATGTGTGCTCCATATGGGTTTCCGGTCTAACCCGGTAGATCACACTCAAGTGACTCACAATGGGACATTGCTTGCAAGCACACTTGTTGCTCTCTTCCTTTTTTGTCTCACTTCTCCACTCACTAGTGCTTGCCTTGCTTTAATCTTGCAACAATCATTGTTTGTGAACCCTTATCTTAAGGTTGGCTTCAGGTGAATCCCTGAATAAGAGAACCAACTCTACCCTCTACATCTGTACCCATGTTCAGATTGAAGTTGGTCTGCAACTTTTGAAACCTTCTATTTTCCATTTCCAGTTTTATTGCCAGGATTATTCAATCCTAATAATGTTGGTCGGGTGACATTTAGGTCTTTCTTAACATGTATGAAAGAGTAACGATCTGCTCTTCAAAGTTTGATAGAACTCATAAAATCGTATGGGTGTGTGATGCTTTTTATGAGTGAAAGGAGGTAGATCCGGGGACAACCTTGGGTGTCATTCCTTAGGAATTTTATCCACCTTTTTTTGAGTTAGGATCTCTGTCTCCACTTAGCAAGCATTGGGATTATAAGCACGTGTTAATAACATACCCAACATTTTTGTGTGGGTCCAGGGGAATCAAACTCAGGTCCTCATGCTCTCTAGGCAAATGCTTTACAAACTAAGTGATTTCGCCAGCCCTCAAGTAATTCTTATTTTCTCTCTCCTTTAAGTAATTCTTTTAAATGAAGCTCAGCTCACTCACACTCCTTTGTTCAATGCCCCGCGATGGTTCCTAGTTTTGTTCAGTCCAAGTCAGAGTCCTGAAGAGGCCCCATTCTTACCTCCCTAAAATCCTCCTCCACATAAATCCTGCTCCCGGCTTCCTCAGCTTCCTCGTTGCTCCTCAGAAAACAATCAACCCAGTCAAGCTTCCCCTCAGAACCTCTGCTGGGAAGCTCTTCCCCAAGATAACTGCACAGCTTACTCTCTGACTTCACCTAACACACCCTGACTTGTCTCCATTGTTTATCATTTCTCCCTCCATTGCAATGCAAGCTGGGAGATCTGTTTGTTCACTGTGCATCATCCCAGCATGAAGCAGAATGTTTGACACACTGTGGTGCTCAGTTTCTGCTGAACAAATGGACTGTTCATGAAGAACTGGCCTCCCTCCTTTTGCTAAGACTCAGGACTGCTTCCTGTCTCCCCAGGACAGCCGGAGGTATTCAGGTGCATCAGTTCATACTGCCAGGGCACACCTTTGAGATCTGCTCCTGTGCTGTCCTCTCAAAGGGGGAGGTGACAACCGTGTTAAGAAATCAGAGCCAGCTGGAATCACAGTGAGCTCTTTTCACCATCTGTGAGGGTGAAATCCTGCTCAGAGTGAGAAAACCTTCACTCTTCAGTGCTCTGGGAGACCTATTTCTTTGGGGACAAAGAAGAGTGAATGGCAGAATTAAAGCTTTGCCTAGTGATAAATTATTTAAAACTGGGGAGAAGTGATCAAGCAGGCCGGTTTGATGAGAGTCACTAAGATGAATTGCTTTTTAGAATTAAAGCTAAGTAACAGAGAGTTATAGTACCATAGCTCAAGGTGGGGTACAAGGCCAGACTGACAGAGGTGGTGGAAAGCCAAGGAACAAAGGGGAGGGGTCCCATTAAACGAGTTTCTGGGGGAGAGGGGTGTATCTGGATGCAGACTGTGTAAGAGAAGTCATGGAGGCAATGGAGGAGGGAGTGGTAGGTAAAGAAGGTCTCTTGTCCCTCGAGGTCTCTCAAGGCTGTTCTGCTGCCCTGTTCCTGCACTTGGCACATGTGGGGTTGGGAGGAGGCACGGAGCCACTAGAGAAGAGAGCAAAGTTATAATCCAAGGTTGACTCAGTGTGGGCGGCAAGGGGACTCTTAAGTGGCCATGTCTTTGTTCCAACAGGGTTTACCTATGCTTACCAGCCCATGTTCCCTGAATTAATGCCCCATCTTTAAAGGGAAAAAGAGCCTTTTATAACTCCACCCCTGAAATTAGAAAGCTAGTCTTAATCAGGCAAATACAGAAAGGTAATGATTCAGAAATAGGTTTCACAATGTATTGAGGAGATCCAAGTCAGTGGAGTATAACTGCCTTACTCTTTTCCAATTACTGCTTTGAGCTATGCTCTGATAAGTCTCCCATTTCCTGTTTCTTAACAGCATATTCAACTGATTCCATAACTTTCTTGTCACTTTTGCTAATTAAAGCTCTGTTTAATTTCAAAGGCTATTAAAGCTCATCTCCTCCTCTCCCTGCAGCACAGGTTGGTGCAGTGGCCCTCGCATGGGAGAAGTGGAGGAGGGGCAGTGCACATACCCTCTTTCTCTCTTCTTCATGGTCCCAACCTTTGGGTTGGTGGGGCAAGAAGGAGAGAATATGCAGGCAGTGGTCATGCTCTCTGGTTGCTGATGGCCTCTGCTTCTGAGGAATTTTACATACGCAGTGTTCAGGCTTTTCTTAAGGGTGGTAACACATTTTGTCTGATTCTCACCCAAATCTGGATACTGAAGAACCCCCAGGAAGAAACAACTGGGTTTCTCTTTTGGAATGTTTGGCAGTCCATGTCTACACTCCCCTCCTCTCCTCTCCTCTCCTCTGGCTCATTGCTGTGCTGGACACCTTACAAAAGCACTTTTCTGATGTTTTTCATGATGCCTTCAAGACCACTGAGGTGTGTCCCTCAGGATGTATTATTACCCTTCTCATTGCTTGGACAAAATACCTGGTGTTGCAGTCAGCTTTCTAGTTGCTGCGCAGAAAGAACCCAAACAAAAGTGGCTTATGGAGGAATGGGTTTATTTGGCTTACGGACTCGAGGGGAGACTCCATCCAGGCAGGGAGAACGATGGCATGAGCAGAGGGCTGGACATCACCTCTGCCACAGCACTGCAAACAGCGGCAGGAAGGTGTGCCAAATACTAGCAAGGGGAAGCTGGCTTATAACCCCCATAAGCCCACCCCCAACAACACAGCTCTAATGAGGTTCTAATTCCCGAATTGCCATCAGCTGAGGATCGATCTATCAGAACACATCCAATTGTTTGTGGGGGACACCTGTATAAAACCATGACAGTCCGCCCCTGGCCCCCACAAACTAATAATCATTCAAGATATAACACAATATGTTCAGCTCAACTCTTAAGTCCCCGCAGCTTTCAACTGAGCCATAATACCAAAAATAAACCCATAATGGCACAGAACATTCACAATGCAAAACATGAGGCACAGCAAAAACAGATTGACCAATACAAGATTTTAAACAAACAGGGCACCATCAATCTCTAACTCCAAGCTCAATGATTCTTAACCAATA
>PVHP010033711.1:0-19492 GCA_004024765.1 Zapus hudsonius
TAACAGGTACTATGGACTGAGGAAGTGAGTGGTCCATAGGTGGGCAGATGGATGAAAGGCCAGGGAGGATGTTGGAGCCCACCTTCAAAAGCAGCAAGAGTCTGGTACAGTGTCCCAGCACATGCTCCAAGGTCACAGCAAACCAGGTCCTTTTCAGGGCAACTGGGGACCTTGTGGCTGGAGGGCAGCTGGGAGGGGAGCCAGCAGGATGGTGGCAGTGGAAAAGGGAAGTATGGTGAGTTCTGAGTGCATGTTGAAGCTGGAGCCAACAAAATTTGCTTATAGATTTGTCATGGAGGAAGAGGAGGAGAGGAAGCAAGGATACTCCAGCAAGTAGACTGATCGGCTGAAGGAGGAGGCAGAGGCCAGGAGAGGAGTATATTTTGGAAAAGCGGAGGCATTTTGTAGTAACTTTGTGGTCTGCTGCAGATAGAACTTCCCCAGTACCTCAAGGAGAAGGACCAACAGAAGAAAACCCCAAGGTGCAGATCAGTGAAGGGGCTTGCTTAGTTTATGGCAACTGAGGGGCTGCAATGCCATTCCTGCCTCCTACACACTGGGAGGAACTTGGAAAAGGCCAAGGTCACATGCCGGCTGATCTTTGGAGGTGATGCTACCCATGGAGTTTGATGGTTAAATAATTGCTTTAATTTTTTATAGCTAAATAGGCAATGCAGTTGTTATACACAACCTGAGAAAACTGACTGACCCTTCTTAATCCTAGCCACAGTGGTCTTTCCCCAGGAAACTACTATAGAGTCCTAACAAGGTCACAGCAGCCTGTCATCTCCTTGTTGTGTCCCCTTCCCTGAGTGAGCCCCCTCTGCTGCATTTTGTGTTCTCCTGAGAAGTTGTTCAGAGACTGCATCCCAGGGTAAGCCATGGGTTTTCTGTTCTACATCTCACTTTGGAGAAGATGTTGAAAGGAAACAGCATTATTGTCAGAACACCACGGCCATCTCTCAGCCTCAGAAAAGTGTTCTTTGGGCCCCCTCTCCCTCATCACCCTCCGATCTTCCTCCTCCTTTAAGATTGGGATCCACATCACACTGTGTACAGCTCAGACAATGCTGGCCATGGCCTCCCATACCACCGCTCCCACCCTCAGGAAAGGAATCTACCACATGGCATGACTGTTCTTCCCGTGGGACTGAGCAGCCACATAGGAGGAGGACCCAGGGGACATTCATCTGGAAAGGCAGTTGGAACCAGTGAAACAGAACTGGAATTGATCCCATGGGGAGCAGGAACTAGATGTTTGAGACAGGAAGGAGATAAGATCAGATGTGAGTTGAGAGTGAAATTTGGGCTGAGGAGATGGCTCAGTGGATAAAGTACTTACCACACAAGCATGAGAACCCGAGTTCAGAACCCTGAAACCCATGTAAAATGCTGGACATGGTATTTACTTGTAATCCAAGCACCGGGGAGGGAGGGAAAGTCAGATCCCTAGGTTTTACTGGCTAACTACTCAAGCCAAATTGGTGAGCTCTAAGTTAGGTGAGAGACCCTGTGTCATGGATTGATCCAGGTGTCCCCCACAAACAAATGAATGATCTCATTGATCAATCCTCAGCTGATGGCAATTGGGTTTTGCAACCTCGCTGGAGCTGTGTTGTTGGGGGTGGACTTATGGGGGTTGTAAGCCAGCTTTCCCTTGCCAGTGTTTGGCACACCTTCCTGCCATTGTTTGCAGGGCTGTGACAGAGGTGATGTCCACCCCTCTGCTCATGCCATCATTTTCCCTGCCAGGATGGAGTCTCCCCTCGAGTCCGTAAGCCAAAGAAACCCATTCCTACACAAGCCGCTTTTGTTCAGATTCTTTCTGCTCAGGAACTAGAAAGCTGACTGCAACACCCTGCCTAAAAAGAGTAAGGTGGACAATGACTGAAGAAGACAATGGCATTACCCTCTGGCCTCTGCTTACACACATGTGTACCCACACACATATACACTTACAGAAGAGAGAGCTTCTGTCAGGAGCTGTAGGGTACACATGCTGGGGAATAGCTCTGTTCTTGTCCATAAAGGAAGCAGAGATGATGAGCATGGAGAGAGGAGGGCTGACACTGGACAAGTCTTTACAAAGAAGAATCAGCAAAAGCTGGAGCTGGTGCAGATGTGAGTAGACAGGAAGGATGGCATGTCTAGTGGAAAGGGTCCAACATCACTCAGTCTGCTGCCAAGGCTGTATCTGGGCTGCTGGTCCTGTGTCTCCCTGGATGAGATGTCCACGCTACACCCTCAGCCTCTGGACTTTCGGCACAGGATTTCCTAACATTGAGCAAAAACTGACATATCTAGGACTTCCCTTGAACTGCCTTGAACAGCCCTTGCTTTTCTCTCGGGAACCCTTACTTACTGATGTCCTCTTCTTTTAGGTCAAGCACCACCAGTTTGTGACAATTCACCAGCTTGCTCACATCCCCTTAATCCCAGGACCTAGGCCTGCGTGGCATGAAAGCAGGCTGACTCCTGCATGTGACAAGAGATGTGTGGACACAGGAACACGCCAACAGAAATTATAGTCAGTAACATTGAGATCCATTCTCCCCAGAAACACGCTAGGAAACTTGTCTTAATTAACTTCTCACAACCTGGAAAATAGCTTATGGCTAGAGCAAGTGAGCATATGCTGGATCCAAAAGAATATGGCTTAACTCTAGCATGTAAGGAAATGTCTCTCACTGACCATGAGTTCCTAGGACCAGCGGCCTCAGACAGTACTCCAAAGACAGTAAGTGTGGCTTGTGTCTAGAATGCCTCCACATGTTGGCTTGGTCTGAAGCTGGGTTGACAGTATTTGTTGGTTTGGTTTTTGGCCAGTTAGTCTTTGCATAAGACTTAATGTTAAGCCTGTATATCTTGAGCTTACAATTGAATCTCAATGTGAGTGTTAGAAGAGTCTCTATTATGTCCTTTTTATTTTTTAAGCCTCAAGGCTCCCATCTGCCAAATCTTGTGGAATTTTCATTGTATAATCCAGCTCACAAGCTATTCCTCCCAAGTGGGGATTTCTGTATTTTCTTTTAAAAAATCACGTTTTTAAAGCCGGCAATAGTGATGCCATTTTACAAGCCTTAAGTACAACTGAGGTCTTTATGATCCCTGAAAATGTCTATGATATCATAATGTTAAAGCGTTTTCATAAGACTTAATTAAAGTTTTATTGTGACTTGTTCTAAGCTTAATGAAACTTGGAAGAGTTAATAAATTGCATTAAAAATCATGTCTGTGACTTCAATAAAATATTGATTACACTGTATCCAACAGGACTGGATCAACCTGGAGCCTCCAGCCAGTGGCCCCACCTCCATTTCAATAACCCTGATTCTATGGTATATTTATCCATCAACAATGACCTATATGGTGACATCCAGAAAAGAAAATTAGTTTAGTTGGTGTTGAATTATCTGCTTTAAAAACCTACCTTTTAAAGAGAAAGAACTTTTTGCTTTTTAAGGAACTTCCATGGCACTTTTTCTGCATTTACTAAAATTCTCAAACCTTGTGTGGAAGGCTCAGTTCACATTTCAAGATGAAGACTTTGTCTGAAGAGATCTGAGTTCAAGGTCAGCCATTTACCAGTGCTTAGTCATTCGGAACATCAGTTTCTTCATGTCCAAAATAAGAATCACACGGGGCCTACTTTGTAGCATTACCACAAGATTAAATGAAGTCACACCAGCAAACACAGGTCTTCTAAGCTCATTGTGGCACACCTGTATCAAAGCCCAACTCCATCCATGCAAACAATGGCTGGATCTGGGGCAGCCATTTTGTAATCTTGCAGTTATAGTCATGAGGATGAACACAAAAGAATTGCAGTTACTAATTATCACTGAATCTCTGACCCAAAGTCATAGCTTAGTATTATATGGGGGTGGAGAAGGGAGGATCTATTGGTTAATGACACTGAGCAATTTTTTCTGCAGTTACTTGTAGTTCCCTTTTGGCCAGCCTATCCTAGCTCAAGCCACCAACTAGACATGATTTGATAAGTTACACCTCCATTGAAGGAAGAAAATCTGTTAGGAGTGTGTGTGTGTGTGTGTGTGTGTGTGTGTGTGTGTGTGTGTGTGTACTCAGGTGCCCAAAGGAAAGCTTTGGATGTTTGTTCTCTAGCCAACTCTGTAACTAGCTATTGGGCAAGATCACTTGGGATTTTTCTCCCTTGCATATAAGGAGGTAGAAAGCAGCAGGTGTTTCTGGCAGCCTCGCTGTGATGTGGGGGCCTCTGCCACTGTCACTTTCTAAGCATATGTTTCCTAAGCTGAAGGGTGACTTACACTGGCTGAAGGAGAGGCCACAGCAAAGGCATGCATTGCTGGCATGTCTGACCCATCCTGTCAAGAGGCCTGAGGCCCTGACAAGGGAAAGGCACAGGGCATTGGGTGAGGGCTGAAGCCAGGAAAGACTCAAAGTTCGACCTGTAATTTGAAGCCAGATCAAAAGCTCTGGAGTGGGTGGCTCACACCGGCCTTCCCAGCCCCTGGGGACATACAAGCCCAGTTGGAAGACCTCCAGGTCTCCCTTGGAGTCTGGGGACCTGCAGACACAAGTCAGAGGGGAGAGATGTGGGTGCTCGGCCACAGGGGAAGGCATGAGTCTTAGGCTGGTTTAGGGTGGGAACTGCTCGCTGCAGCAGGTGGACTAAGGGAAGAAGATGGCAGAGCAAAGCCTAACAGGACACCTGGTGGCTCCTGTCCTGAGATTCGGGGCCTGCTTTCCTGTCTCCTCTGAAGCTTCCTTCTGCCTGGTGTGTGCCCTGGCACCAAAGTCGTGTGGGTGGGTGGGCTGCCCACAGCTGGCAAAAGCTCTGTCTGCACAGGTGGTCGCCCTGAGGCAGACAAAGGCAAGAAGCTGCCAAGACCCTCCACCCCCACACCATTCCATCACCCCAGATCCAAGAGCTTCCAGGTGGAGAGAAGCATTTGCTATGCTCATGTGCACGAAAGGGGGCAGTGTAAGAAAGGGTTTGCTCTGGGAGGATGGTGGGAGATTGGGTGAGACCCTTGGTTTGCCTCCTCCAAGCTTTGACCACCTCAACTGTGTATGGAAAAGTGCCTCCAGGTGAATGGCAGTTGTAGTGCAGGAATGAGGGTGCAGGGAACCTTCTTTGAAATCAGAGTGGTAAGACCAGGGGTGCACGCATGCAGAAACTGCCAGCTGTCATGTCAGACCCTACATGAGAAATAGCTTGGGCTGAGCCCATCCAGTGGGCTCTGGTCAAGAGACCCAGGGCTTGACACATCCTAAAAACACCTGTTGCACTATGTCGTTGATGTTGGAAATTCAACTGTTGCAAAGGGGCTCTCTGGGCTCAGGCTCCATTTCCAATTGGGATCATGGGAGTAACTGTTCCCCTGTCTCTCAGAGTCTCATCAGAGATGGCCAGGGATGAAGATCACTGAGAACACATTCCCCATCAGACAATGAGAAGAGGGCTTTGGGTGACTTCCTTGTAGAGGGTTAGGGGCAGATGAAGATGGACAAATGTCCTCATTTGGCCCTGACCAGCCTTCCTGACAAGCCAGTAATCCTAGATGTGGGAGTGATGCTTGGGTTGAACATTCAGGGACCCGAGGAAGGAGAAGCAAGCTGAAAGATGGTGGCCATCAGACCTGACATCCCCATTGTCAGCCAGCCCCCACTACTGGACTATGTACCCAGCCCTAATCTGATCTCCCTCGGTGAGAAACATTTTGGTCAGAATTAACCAAAGGGAATCAAGTCCACAGATTCTGGAAACCTGAACTGCCCTAAATTTATATATATGAGCTGTCAGGGTTCTCTAGAAGAACAGAACCAACAGAATGCATTGTAGTAAAAAAAAGGGGGGGGGATTAGCTCATAGCAGTCCCACAATAGCAGTCTGAAAGTCCAAGAGTCAAGAAACCAGTAGCCACTCTGTGCACATGACCAGATGCCTCAGCAGTCCCAATCCATCACTTAAGGCCAAAGGCTTCCTGGGGAGCTGCTGGTCTTCAGTCCAGGCTGGAAGGCTGAGGAAGCTTTGTTCTAATGTCAACCAAGAGACGTAAGAAAATCACCTGCAGCCAGGCAGGCAAAAAGGCAGGGGGGATGGGAAAGAGAGAGAGAGAGAGATTTCTTTCCCCTTTATGTAGCCTTAGGGTGGGGTCTGGAAACCATATCCCAGACTTGTTGACTTCCAGAGTCTCTGGAATTTCCTTCCTGCTCTGCCCTCCCAGGAAGGGATGTTCATTTCTAGCCTCCCTGAGCCTCCTTACATCCTGCTACCTATTGAGAGGGCTGCCTTCCTGTAAACATCCTCAGAGATCCACCCAAGATAACTAAAAAGGTCAAGTTGACAACAAAACCATCATATATATCCAGCCCTCAATACCGCCATAATATAGAAGCTATATAAATGCCTTGGGACAAAATTCATTCTACCTAGTTCTACTGTGAATTGAGAAATATTTTAAAATCACTCCACAGTATTGCACTTATTAATAATCTATTATCGGCATCTATTATTAGCCACAACAATCTCAGTTAGTGTTAGAGCAGCTTTGTGTAAGTGTTCAAGCAGTGGTTTCCTGTTGGGGGCTTATAGGAGACACCCACATCCTCAGCCAGAACCCACCCTCTTCCAGTAGGGCTAAGAATGTGTACTTGGGCTGCTCATAAGCCCATCAAACAAGCAAACACAAACCAAATACAAGTGAGCAAGGCCTCAAGCCTGGGAATCAAGCAATGGTACATAAATGATACTAAGGAAATCAACTCTATGCCCAGTAAATCACTTGGTTTTGCTTACACATGTGTCTATGAACATAATGGCAAGTTCCCAGAAATGCTCTTTCAAGAGAGAATGCAGCCCAAGTTTGAGAATCATTCACTAAGAATCAAGCTGTGCTGTTTAGCCTCCAGGTTGGCGGTACACTAAGCCTAGGCCTCCATGTCCTCATCTTGGACTCACAGTGTCTCAGATCACCAGCAATGAGCCACAAATAAATAAGGTATGAGGTGTGAGAGCAATGACAATTCCCTGTGCCTCTTCCTTTCGCTTAGGTTCCAACTGGCAGGGGCTTCTAAGTCTCCGGGCTCCTCAAAGACAGAAAGAAATGACATAACCCTGGGAGGCCAGGGGGTTAGCCTCAGAATGTCTGTGAGGGCTTGACTGTGATGTACACAGCTGTCCATACCACAGTCCAACAGAACACCTACCTTGAACAAAGGATGTGTGTGTGTATGTAACAGGTTTCTTTATACCTATTTTTCCATGTAAATAGAATATGTTTAAAGAGCTTTGTTACTGGATATTTTGTAGCCTAAGAATATCAATACTTACTTCTTTGGTGTATTGGGATTGTAAATAATCTTTCTACTCTTTTTTGGCTTTTTATAATTTGTTGGTTTTTTTTTGAGGGTAGTGTCTCACTCTAGCCAGGCTGACCTGGAACTCACTCTGTAGTCCCAGTCTGGCCTTGAACTCACAACTCTCCTACCTCTACCTCCCAAGTACTGGGATTAAAGCATACACCAATAAGGCTGGCTTCAAAAATTTTATAGTGAGCATATGAATTCACTAGTGTATATTTTACATTTATAATTTTAATATTAAAGCCAACCCCCAAAAGGAAAATTGTTAAAGGTCCCAGGGAAAAACCACCACCTAGAGGGACATGGGGAAACTGAGTCCCAGGGTGGCTGTGCCCATCTCAGTCCTTGAACATTTGCTCAGTGAAGCTGCCATGAGGCCGAGGCTGTGTGGCATGTCCTCCTCTGCAGGGTGAAAGGAACCAGATGGTACTCCACTTTCTTGAATCCTGTTGTTTCTCTTTTTTTTCCTTTTAAAAAAACTTTTTATTGATAGTTTCCATAATTATAGATAATAAACCATTATGACTCCATCCTCAAGTTCCCTCATATCTCTCCCCCCTCTCAATTAGTCTCTGTTTTGTTTCGGTGTCATCATCTTTGCCTCCCATAATGTGCAGGTATTATCAAGCACTGTGAAGTCATGAATATCAAGGCTGTTTTGTGTCTGGAAGTTTGCATTGTAAGCAGTCCTACCCTTCCTTTGGCTCTTACAATCTTTCCTCCACCTCTTCCCCAATGGACCCTGAGCCTCAGGAAGTGTGATAGAGACGTCCAATGCTGAACACTCCACTGTCATTTCTTCTCAGCACAATGGTGTCTTTTGAGCTATCCCAGTGGTCACTGCCATTTGAAAAAGGGAAGCTTCTGTAGCCACAGTGAGAGTAGCATTATTTTAAGGGAATGCACATTTAAAAATGCTTCTAATAATGTAACTCATTATGGACAATAAATATTTTAAAAAAATTACTTGACAAAAAGCAAAAAAAAAAATGCTTCTAAGGCAGTGTGGTGGGCACCAGCCCTTATGATCCTCCTCCCACCATTTCAGCTGGAACACGTAGATCTCAGATATACAACTGTGGCACATGACGTTGGACCCTTCCTGACTGTGCTGCCTAATGTCAGCCTTCTATTCAAAGCCCTCCCTTGGAAACTGGATTTGCTCTCTCCCCTGTCCCCCACAAGCCCCCTGCACCCCAGTCAATTCTGACCTTTGCAAGCTTAAGCACTTTCACAGTTCTAGGTCTATGACAATGAGGGCTTCCAGCTCCTTCTAGGATGCTACGGCTTCAATGGATCAGCTGCACGACACAACATCACAGCAGACCCAACATTATTTCTAAAGCATAAAAATAGTGAGGTGAGGTCAGGTAGCAGAGGCCTTGGGAGAAATCCACTAGTGTGCTTCATATGTATACAGCCAACTCGGGCAGGTACTCAGCCCCCACGGTGTTCAAAGGAACTGTCAGTGTCTCATAGAGTATTGGTGAGATACGCTTGGCAAAAACTACAGTGAAAAAAGAGATTCTAAAACCTGCTTCATAGCAATCCCATAAGATCCACTGCAGCTGTCCCTCGTGAGTCCCTCTTCACCCTGCACAGGCTACCAAAGGTGTCCTTTGCACACACAAAACATAAGATAGGCCAAGCTTAGAGCTGCTTGCACACCTCTCAAAAATAAGGTCTTCATGGCCACCCCTGTTTGCCAGGAACAGTGAAAGCCCTCAGACATCACTGGGCCAGGATGAGCCCCATGTTTGAACTGGAGACACCCCCAGGGACCTTGAACCCTGGGAAGCCCCAAAACTCTAAATTTGGGCAGGAAAGATTTTTGGCTTTTCCCTCAACAACTGCATAAGCCTTTCTCTGCCACATAAGCACTTAATAAGCTTAATGAGTAATTACTGAGGCAGGCAGGTCCTTACCATCTCCCTTGAGGATCCCTCAGCATATCCAAGACAGAGAGGAACGAATGGAAGACAGCGATGCACGCTTGCGATCCCAGCACTTGAAAGTCAGAGGCAAGAGCATCAGGAATTCAAAGCCAGCCTCAGCTACATGAAGTTTGAGGCCAGCCTTGGCTACATGAGACGACCCCTTCTCAAACATGAAATGGTAATGGGCTGGGCTTTACTGAAGGGTAATTAGATGCTCCCAGACAGGAAAGAACACACACATGTGGACGAAGAAGTAATCATTCAAGTCCAGTGTGGGACCTTGCTAAAAGGCACGGAGGATATGGGGTTAAGGGAAGTTGAGACAGGCTGAAGCCCCAATAAAATGTCTCAGCACTGAGACCCAGAAGGTGCTTCACCACACTCCTCCCTTGATCTTAAATCTACAGGCCCCCTGGCAAGCCACAGTGAACCCTGTGTTCTCACCCCAGCAGTGCTGGACAATAGGTGACAGTTCCAGGTGACAGTTTCTCGGTAGCTGCCACCATGGAACTCATGTCCAGAATCACATATTTCCTGTCACTCAGGGCTGAGCAAGCCCCTCAACTTATGCAAACTAGGCATTCACAGGTTACTATCCCCTGCCTATCCACTCGTGAGGCACCCACAGACCACCCTGCCCCAACCAATCCCCTTGCTATGCCCCTGCCTCTAATTTTCCTGGCTTCTCCTCTCTATAAATATGATCTCTCCACATACAATAAACGGTATCTGCCCATTCCACCCACCAGCATGTATCCCGAGAGTTTTTCTCTCGTCTCTCGTCGACTTGCGTCCTGCCCACCCAGCTCCATGGCTCACTCCCTAACTCAACTACAGACCAGCCACCAGCCCAACGCAGCATCTGAAGAAGTTGCCAGCCTCTGCCACGACCCACAGCATCTGTGGGAAAAAAAACAACAGTCCAGCATATAGAGAGGCAAGTGTCTGTTCTCTAGTCTCAGTTGGGTAAAGTATATTTCTTGACACAGATCCTGGCTAGTGCCCCTTCCCAGCCCTTGATGGGATCTACTTCAAGTGGATACTGCTCACAAGAGACAAAAGACAAAAGCTTTGATGTCAGTTCAACTCTGTCCACAGTGGACTAGCCACAGAAAAGTCCAGTCCCCCACTGAAAGTGGGCACTACACCAGAACCAGCACCAGCAGGCATTTGAAGATGGCTTTGCCCTTAAACTCGAAAACATATATGCTCACTGCTCTCAAGTACATAATATTTATTAGATGGCAATTGTTCTACTGTAAATTCAGAGTCAAGGTCAGAGCGGTCATCCATCACTAGGACCCATTAGAAATCATATGAGGTACCACACTGTCCTTTTACATCACTGGGGATGTGGAAAGCTGGAATCTTTCTACATTATTCACACGGCACCATAGATCAAATTAATCAACATGCTGACTCCTTTCTTGAAAAGCAAATGGCTGTAGTTTAAAGCGTGAAAGGAGTGGATTTATGGGGGCATGGGAGGTTGATTGAAGAGGATTAATTAGGTTTCATTATCATATTGATGTTCTCTCAAGTGAGCACCGTAGGAACAAAATGGACGTCTGCAAATACCTTGCCTAAAACCTCTAAACCCTCAATAATCAAAAACTCATTTCAAAAGATAACTGGGTGAGATCAAAGACGCATGAGGAAGTGCTTGATTTATAATCAGAGATGGGAAGTACATTAAGCCCAGGAGACAGAAAAACAGGAACGTGGCAATTTTCTCTCTCCCTGGCAGTCTTCCCTCCCACAGAAACCTTCAAGGACAATATTGAGCTGTCATCCATGCTACAGCCTGAGTCTTCCTTGCTCTCAGGATCCTGCACTGGGGGCTGCAAGGGTGTCTTCACTTGACTCATCCACTGGGTGTCTACAGACCCTTGCTGTGTGCATGGTGCTTACATGGCACAGAGGCCTGAGACCAGCTCTTAAGTCTCTCACATGCCTGGGTGTATGGAGCAAAGAAACCTGCATTTTGAAAGCCAATTATTCTAATTTAACAAAGGAGAGTCTTAGACCCTGGCAACGTTGGCCTACTGTTATTAGGAAACAGAACAAGGGTGAGTCAGTTTAAAAAAGAGAGCCTGCCAGGCATGGTGGTGCACGCCTTTAGTCCCAGCACTCAGGAGGCAGAGGTAGGAGAATCCCAGTGAGTTTGAGGCCACCCTGAGACTACATAATGAATTCTAGGTCAGCCTGGGCTAGGGTGAGACACTACCTCAAAAAGCCAAAAAGAGAAAGAGAGACAAAGAGCCTGCAGTGGTTAAGGCATTTGCTTACAAAACATAATGACCCAGGTTCAATTCCCTAGTACCTTGTAAAGCCAGATGCACAAAGTGGCTCATGTGTTCTGGAGTTCATTTGTAGTGGCTAGAGGCCTTGATGTGCCCATTCTCTCTGTCTTTCTTCTCTCTTTCTCTGCTTGTAAATAAATAAAAATATTTTAGGGCTGGAGAGATGGCTCAGCAGTTAAAGTGCACTCTTGCAATACCTGATGATCTGGGTTTGATTCCCCAGTACCTACATAACACCACATGCACAAAGTGTCATGTGCATCTGGAGTTCATTTTCAGGGGCTGGAGGCCCTGGCATGCCCATACCATAAACACACATACACACATGTTCTCTCTCTCTTTCTCTCTCTCTCTCTCTCTCTCTCTCTCTCTCTCTCTCTCTCTCTCTCTCTCCTTGCAAATAAATAATTATAAATAAATAAATGTGTTAAAATATGTAAAAAATATATTTAAAGGAAAAGAGAGCCTGGGAACAATTCTTCTCTGAGCAGGCACCTGAGGGAGCTGCAGGTGGCCCAGCAAGGAGGACATCTAGGTAGAAGGAACATAACTTCCAGCCTGAGGGCACAGAGCTGCTCCACTGGAGGTGACAGTACAGGTGACCCCATAACACAACCCGATGAGAAACACCACATCAGGTGGGGGGAAGGGCAAGCAAGTCCTTAATGGTCCTGACCAGCAGCCAGGCTGGGTGCTAGGGAAGATTCCAAGACAAGGACTGACCAGAACTGAGGGTCCCAGGGTTGCGCTCTGCCACCATTGCCGTGGCTGTGTCCTACCCTACACTACCTGCTTATCACCTGTGTCCCAGCAGCAGCTCAGCATCAGTGGCATCTGTTCTCCCAAGAAGGGCTAGCCTCAGCCTGAAGCTAGGAGCTAGAATGAAGCAGAGGGGTGCTAGCATGTACCCTTCATGGCCTGCCCAGAGTCCCCGTGGCAGGATTAACCCCCTAGGACGCGTAAGCAGGGCAAAGGCCCTTTCTAACCACTCCATCCACTGCCCTTGAAGACACTCACATTGAGTGGCAGCTTTTGGGAAACTGATTGCTGTCCAGTCCAAACTAGAATGGAATGTGCCCCATGAACCACAACCTTGCTGTGAGGCAGCTCCTAAGAGGAAAAGCTGCAAGCAGCCCTCCCCAGAGTGGTACAGGTGACCCCATAAATCCTGGACTGGTGCCTGGGCCCTAAAGCGGGAGCCCTGTGGGCTCTGGAGATCTGCCCACTGACCACTGAAGGCTGCAGAGGAGGGGTGAGCAGAGTTCTCACCAACAGTCCTGTCTGATGAGGAAACTCACAGGAACATCTTCTGTTCATCTCAGCACGCAGAAGAAGCATGAAAAGAGACATTAACCAAGCAGCCACTTGCTTCTTCCTCAGGAAAATCTCAGTAGGAACTGGCACTGGTAGGGCATTCCCTAACTGCATGATAAATGAGCAAAATGTCTTCCAACAGGCTTCTGAGGCCAGATGAGAAGCCTGTCCTGCCAGCCCCACTTCCTGTGAGTGCAATTCAGAAACACAACTTCCAGAAGCAGTTCTCTGCTTACCGTGGTTGATCACAGACAGAAGAAACTGGTGGGGCCAGAATGAGCCAGAGTAACTTTCTTGGTTACTGTGACAAAATTCTTGAGAAAAAGTAAGTTAAGGGAGGAAAGGTTTATTGTTTAATGCAGTCCATCAGTGTAGAAGGCATGGAGGCAGGAGCAAGTAGCTGGGCAATTGGTTCTGCAGTCAGGAGGCAGAGAGAAAGAGAGGAATTCTGGTGCTCAGCTTAACTCTCTCCTTTTTATTCAGTCTGAGACCTCAGCCCATGGAATGTTGCTTCCCACTGTGCCCTGATCTAGAAAGTCCCTCCCAGACATTCTCAGAGATTTGCCTTCTCCGTGTTTCTAGAACCTATCAAGTTGACAATGTTACCTATCACTGCTTCTATTTTTCTTACTTTAGCTTGAAGTACATACACTTTTAAGACAACTTGTCTCTTGGGTCATTGTTTAAGGTTAAGATTAGCTATGGATGTAGATATAGATATAGATGATAGAGATTTTACTGGCTTGTCCTGTGACATTACTTGAAAGCCACATTCTGCACACTTCTGTGTAGTGTGAACTGCCTACTACTGCCTGCCAGCAGGCTGGTTTGGATGCCCCTTCAGCAAGCATGGGAGACGGAAAGCCCCGCTCTGAGGCTGTTTTTATTGGATGAATATTCTGCTCACTATTTGGAATCGTGGGCCAGGAGGTGGACGGTTCCTAGTGAAACACAGAAAAGCATTTGTCTTTTCTAAGCCTTTTTGTACAAACAAAGGAAAGTAATGCAGAAAGTATTTACGCTGAAAAACATGGGGTGGGAGACAGACTTCTTGTAAGGCGATAACCGAGGGCAACAAGAAAGACAGAAACAGGCTCATGGCTTAGAGCTGTGAGGAGAAAGAACCAGGCCATCACCAAGGATGCAGAGGACGGCCCCTCACACGCGTGTCATTTGCAGGGTGCAGTCTGGGAAGCCCATCTCCCCAAGCCCAAGCTTGATGGTCACAGAAATTGGTAGAGGATGTTCTATTCATCGACCTACTAAGCATTTTTAGACAGAGAGGCTAGGAACACTGTTTGCTTTCATCCCCATGTTATTTACAAAAGGTACGTTTAGACTATAAACATATTCTTTGAAAAGGAAATAGAAAAACTGTAAATGGCTCCACAATGAAATATCACACTAATCTGGTGATGGGAATTGTAAGAATGATGAGACAGAATGCCCACCTTTCATGAACTCCCTTGTGATTCCATGGTCCCGATGGAGAAATACATAATTCAGGAGCTGGACCACTTGCTTCTGTTCTGAAAAATGTCCATTTCTTTGCTCAGTCTCCAACCTTGTGAAAAGGAAAGCCAGGGCTGATTTTAGGAGGAAGTGACCAGGGGCTGCAGGGAAACTTGTACAACACAGAACAGTGGCCCCTTGGAGGCTCACATTCCAAGAAAGATCGATTTTTGCTTTTTGCAATAATTAAAAGAGAAATGGAAAGAGGAATACAAATGGTCTCGTAAGAGCAGATATTGAAAAGTAGATTGTGGAGGCTTCCTGTGAATTCCCTACAGTTCACTTACCCTGGGAGAGACCCAGGCCAGGATATATTGTTATTACACCCCAGGGAATGACAGACCTTCCAAGCCTGCTATGTCAGAATGTAACGCAGATAAGGATTCCAGACTCCATGTATTTGCAGTTGCTACAAGCTAATTTTCCAGAAGAGTGTCAAATAATTGCCAAAGATGATTAAATTTAATGCTCCCGTGATATTATAAGTTATGTCTTTGGGGAGAGTGTCAACCTAATATTTAATACCAAAGCTATGATTAAACCATGGAAAGTCAATAAATAAATCATGCCTGAGAAGAGAGAGCAAAAATATTCAGGCGTAGCTAGTACATAGGCAGACAAAAGTCATGACCAGAATTCTTATAAAAAGTAGACTACAAAGAATTTGTAAGTCTTTTTCTCAAATTACTTTCCTCTATGCAAATTATCCAGCATTCAGACGGCTGTAAAACTCAGTTGCACTTCAAAGGGTTTTAACTACTGACATGATGGTGTGTCCTTTGAAATAATGGTGGGAGATGTACATGTCCTTGGCCTTTTCCAGCCCCCATGGGGAGTGATTGGTGGTAGGCAGAGGCTCCAAGGCTAGAGTGGTTGGTTGGTTGAGAAGCTCTAGTTCCGGCCCAGCAGGTCCTAGCTGGGCTCCATGAAACATGGTCTTCATTCGGCTTTGCTCAAAGCCTGCACGCCTCCACCCTAAGGTGAGTGCCATCCTGGAGACCTTCACATGTGGGCAGCAAGTAGCAGTGTTCAGAGTCTGCAGAGGCTCAGGAGATATGGGTCTCTGGTGACCCACAGAGTCTTCAGGAATACACACTATCACTGCAAATGTTCCCAGGAGGGCTGCAAGTGGAGGAACATAAAGGAATCCACAGAGTATCAACAGGGAGACAGCCAGGAGCAGGGCAGTGCTGGGACCCCAAGAAAGCACCAGGTGGCAAAGAGCAGAGCCAAGGGGAGCTTGGGGAGAGTGTGCCACCACCCCAGCCCTCAGCTTCCCTCAGGCCAGCATCTACCTGTTCCTGTCCCCGCACCCCTGCAGGAAGGACCCAAGGAAGCTGCCTCCTGATCTCTCTCACTTGTGGACAGTCTTTCAGCTTGCTTTGTTTTAAAGAGTAAAAAGCTATAGGCACTGGTTGTAAAACTTTCAAAGAATGAATTATGAAAGGAAGAAAAGGAGTAGGGAAACCGCCAAAGCTCACAGTGACCATCCTCCTGGCTTAGCTGTCATGGGAAAGAGTCAGAGAAACGCTGAGAAATGTGTGGATCCAATGTGTCTAAGAAAACATTTTTATTGAATGTGGAGCCTACTGTTTGGTTATTTTTGTCTAGTTAATAATATACAGTTGTTTCTTTGCCTCATTAGGGGATATTTCCAGAACCTCAATATACAAAAACCTCTGGATGCTAAAGCTACTTATATAAAATGGTTCCTTACATAAAATGGTACAGCATTTAGATGGCTAGAAGCCATGAATATCCTTCTAGATACCTCACTGTCTAGGCTACTTCATCCTGCCTAACACAATGAACGTGCTATGTCTGTGATTGTTATACTATACTGTTGAGGAAAAAGTAACAAGAAACAAAATATATACTTGTTCAGTCCAGATGAAAGGGCCAACTTTCTCCAAACACAATACTGGGAACACAAAAGGACTGAACAATAACCCTCATTGTTTTAGAGTCCACCACTTTTAATGGAGAATGTAAAATAAATCTATTTAGAATTGGGTAAAGTTTCTCTGAAACCACAGTTGATGGTTTCTTTACTAGGCTTAAACATAACTTTGATTTCTCTCTCTCTCTCTCTCTCTCTCTCTCTCTCTCTCTCTCTCTCTCTCTCTCTCTCTCTCTCTCTCTCTTATATTCCTTCTCCTGTCCAGGTGACCAGCTGTGTAGAGATCCACCTAAAATACCCCTGCAGGTTGGGTTAGCTTTGTGCCTCCTTCCCTACCTCCAGGCATCTACCACCACTGGGCTCCACAGCCATGGCTTCTGAACAACAGTGTTCAGCTCAAGCTGCCCCCTCCAGACCATTTCCATCTTCCCAGTCACCTCTCTGAGACACTCTTTAAAGCAAAGGCCAGCAGTGCGTTAACTGGAGCCCAGGTTCTTCCTTAAACTGTAGGTGGCAGTTTGTAATAATGTGGAGGTCACAGAAATGGGGCAACAGGAAAGGTTTCTAAATGTACAACTCTGAAGAATTAATTCAAAGTCAAAAATGTAATGAATCCAACATGTTGCTAACAGTGATCACTAGTGTTGTCTGACCTAACTTCACCTCAGCCTTGGTAATGAACACCCAGCGTGAGCACGTTGGCCTTCACATGTCATCACATCATGGAATATCAACAAACGCTGCCTAAAACCTTGCTTGCATTGGACACTCTCGTATGTAATGAATTGCAGTGTTTTTGTTGGATATACAAAGTTTTGTGTTCTCATAAAAAAACCTTGACCCTGAGCTGCTGTTCACTAGATGTTGGATGGGCGGATATAGGGTGGTGCTTGCCTGGACATTAAATAAATGAATGATGAATCAAAAAATAACATAGTGGTTTAATTACAGAAAACAAGCCTTAATATTTTCCTACCATCATTCCTCAGGTGTGTATCAAGTTAATATATCTCTGGATTGTATTGATAGAATAGTTGATCTTAAAAACCCCTCTTGGAGTTTTAATTTTTCATAAAAGTATTAAATGAATTTTTGCTTGGGTTTAGGACAGAATTCCCAACAATTTCTGAAACAGCTTTAACCATATTTATGCCATTTTGTACTATTATTATGCATGCAAAACAGCATTCTCAGTATTGATGATTCTTGAATCAAGACATCAATCAACTCTGAGAGCATTGAAGATGCTCGGCATCCTGCAGGAGCCAATATTCAACCAAAATTTAATTCTTTAAAATAAAATCATAAACAAGTCTATCCGTCTCATTAACAATATAAATTTACTTTTGTCTTTAATAAATGCTAACATCATATTTGTACAAAAAAACTGGTCTGAAAATAAAATTTATTTGTGATTTACTTATGCAAATGTTTGATTTGTATACCTATTTTATATACGTATGGTATCAGTGACTTTCCGCTTGTTGTAAACAAATACCAGACCAGAAGCAACTTATAAAAAGAAAAGCGTGTCATTCAGCTTACAGTTTCAAGGGGACGTTTCATCATGGTGGGGAAGGCATGGCAGGTTGGAATGGGAACAGAGCTGGTCACATCTCACCAGAGTCAGGAATAGCAAGTGTGGCTGGGCCACTGTGATGGTTAGGTTTTGTTGTCAACTTGATCTTTTTAATTATCTTGGGTGGGTCTCTGAGGATATTTAAAGGAAGACAGTCTCTCAGTAGGGGGGAGGATATAATGAAGCTCAAAGAAGCTGGAAGTAAACATCTTTTCCTGTGTGGGCCATACAGGAAGGAAATTCCAGAGACTCAGGAAGCCATTAAGCAGAGGAAGGGTTGTAAGACCCCACCCTAAGGCTACATAAGGGGAAGAAATTCTCTCCTTGGACCTCCTGCCTGTTTCTTGTTCTGTGTGTGTGGTGTTGGTGATGGGTTTTTCTCTCTGCTCGGACCTGTGAAAGAGGGCCAGGCTCTTTTGCTGCTAAGGAACTTCCCCTCAATCTGTAGTTTCAATAAATACTTTCCTCCCCTAAATTGTGCCTTGTTTGAAGATTCATCCCAGCTGCATGCGATTGACTACGACAGTCACAAAGCCTTAAGGTCCACCCCTCCAGTAACTCACTTCCTCTAGCAAGGCTCTACATCCTTCAATCTTCCCAAACAGTGTCACTTTGCTAGGGACAAAGTATTCAAACACATGAACCTGTAGGAAATATTTCAGGTTCACCACAACACCTATATACCTGAGTTTATGTAAAAATTTCTCAGGCAAAAAGGAGTCACACGTGGGAAGAATTTAAGAAGTCTTGAACCAGAGGATGAAGTTCGAATCTGTTAGCATGCTGCTCTAGTCTACTGACAGTCTCCTGCTGACTCATCCATTTTCACGTTCTCTTGTCTGCCTTCAAGTGACAAGTAACCATGCTTGTGGTTGCTTATGAAATGTTGTAAATCATCTTATCTACATAGCTCTTAGGCAAGCATAGGATTTTACTGTATGTATCTCAGCTCAGGGTTAATTTGTAATTAAGTTTACACTTGTATTAAATATTGTTTGTTTTGTTAAAAAAAAGGAGGTGAAAAGCTGGGTTGAAGAGATGGCTCAGTGGTTAATGCCTTTTTGTACAACTATATTTATAGCAGCTCAATTCATAATAGCCAAGAATTGGGATCAACCCAAATGCCCATCCATGGAGGAATGGACAATGAAACTGTGGTATATTTACATGATGGAATTATACTCAGCTGAAAGGAAAAATGACACATCAAAATATAGGGAGGTATATAAAATAGGTATACAAATCAAAATGGTCTGACTTCGAGCAGATCTTACTAAGCAAACACTCAAAAGAACAGAAAATGGAACGCCGCATACTCTCCCTCATATGCGGTCCTTAGCCAGGATAACCGATTTCTTTATCCAGACTAGTAGAAAGAACTGAGAGGGTATAAGAGTGGGGTAAGGGAAGGGGGGAGGGAAATGGCTCAAACATGAGGCCAAACCAAATTAGGTTCAAAAACATAAAATTATCATGAGCATACTGTAACCTAAAGAGTAAGTAGTGGGTGTCAACTGGTAAGAGGGGCCATGAGTAGTAGGGGAGAATGTCTAAGTCTGTGAACAAATGAGCAGTCTGACAGCCCCAGGTCCCGGCC
>PVHP010033712.1:0-19446 GCA_004024765.1 Zapus hudsonius
AGAGAGAGAGAGAGAGAGAGAGAGAGAGAGAGAGAGAGAGAGAGAGAGAGAGAGAGAGAGAGAGAGAGGAAGCTTAAAAGTGCTTAGCAGTCAAACACCAAGATGTGGTCTTGGGACTAATGATATTTTACAATGCATAGGCATGAGTCAAGTGCTTGCATAGCAAGGAAAATGCCCTGGGTTTCATGCCCAGGACCTCATAAACCAGTCATGGTGGTGTACTGTAATCTTAGCTCTTGAGAGATGGAAGCAGGAAGATGAGTAGTTCAACATCACTGTGGGCTACAAGGCGAGTTTGAGGTTAGCCCTGGACTCACATATTTATGTCAAAGATGCATCCACAATCCCCTGTTGATTGTAATACCACCCATAATAGTCAAAGGATAAAATCAACCTTGGTGTTTGTCAACTGATACATAGTATGGCATATATATGGGATGGAGTACTACTGTGCCATAAAAATGATAAAATCCTGTCATTTTGACAGTATGGATAAAACTGGGGAACAATGTGTTATAGTGAAATAATGCAAATATAGAAAAATAACACCAAATTTTCTCCCTTATATGTCGAATGATAAAAGAGAGATTTCACAGAAGTAGAGAATAGATGTTGTCAGATGTTTAGTAGACCAGGGACAGATGGATGGGGAAAGGTTAGTTAATAGCTGGTGTGATGGTTAGGTTTTGAGGTCAACTTGATCTTTTTAAGTATCTTGGGTGGGTCTCTGAGGATGTTTACGGGATGGCAGCCTCTCAGCAAGGGGAAGGATTTAAAGAAGCTCAAAGAAGCTGGAAGTATACATCCTTTCCTGTGTGGGTCATGCAGAAAGGAAATTCCAGAGACTCAGGAAGCCATTAAGTCTGGGATAGGGTTGCAAGACCCCACCTTAAGGCTGTATAACAGGGAAGAAATTCTCTCCTTGGTCCCTCCTGCCTGTTTGCTGTTCTGTGTGTGGTCTAGGTGATGGGTTTTTCTCTCTGCTCAGACCTGGGAAAGAGGGCCAGCCTCTTTCACTGTTATGGAACTTCCCCTCAATCTGCAGTTTAAATAAATACTTTCCTCCCCCAAATTGTGCCTTGGTTGGAGGTTCATCCCAGCTGTGTGTGGCTGACTACAACAGCTGGTAAGCAATATCACTTAGCCAGATGTGGGCATTGTATGCTGACCATGTCTAGTGATACTAATCCTGGCTTGGGCTTTGGGGGCAATGGCTTCTTAATCATAGAAACCCTTGTTCAGTCTTCAGCTGTCTTGTTTTTAATATTTTATTTATTTATTTATTTATTCATTTATTTATTGAGAGAGAGAGAGAAAGAGAGACAGAGAGAGAGAAAGAGAGAGAAAAGAGAGAAGTAGAAAGAATGGGTGCCTTAGGGCCTCCAGCCACTGCAAAGGAACTTCAGACAAATGCAGCACCTTGTGCATCTGGCTTTATGTGAATTCAGGGAATCAGACTTGGGTCCTGCAACTCTGCAAGAGAATTCCTTAACTGCTAAGCCATATCTCCAGCACATGCATTTTTTTTCTCATGAAAAATGCTAAGCACACAGTGTAATGGGAAAGTCTCATGCATACCCATGTGTCCTTTACTGGTATTTAATCATTTTTTTAACTCCTTAACTCAACTTGTCTGGTTTTTATCCCATAATCACTTTCCCTCCTTCAGTATTATTTCAGTATTATTATTTCCATAAATTTCCTTAAATCATGATTCCATGGGAGTTTCATCATGTGGATCTGAAATCTGTTTTCCTTCTACCATTTCCTCCTCCCCTCCTCCCGTCTTCCCCCTCTTCCCCCTGCTCTTCCTCTCCTCCCTCCTCTCCTCCTCCTTCTCTCGCA
The DNA here is from genome assembly GCA_004024765.1 of Zapus hudsonius. Taxonomy (NCBI): domain Eukaryota; kingdom Metazoa; phylum Chordata; class Mammalia; order Rodentia; family Dipodidae; genus Zapus; species Zapus hudsonius. The sequence goes on from PVHP010033712.1 coordinate 1,846, forward strand.
TCTCCTCTTTCAATGTCAATTTTGCTCTTTTGTGGTTTTTATTGGGCGCACTCACTGACCTGTTCAGGGTTTGAGGATCTGTATTTAAAACTATTTTTATTTATTTATTTGCAAGCACAGAAAGATAGAAGAGAGGCAAACAGAGAGGCAAACCACCACTGCAAATGAACTCCAGATGCATACACCACTTTCTGCATCTGGCTTTATGTGGGAACTGGGGAACCAAACTTGGGTCATTAGGCTTTGTAGATAAGTGCCTTAAATACCAAGCCATCTCTCCAGCCCCTACCTGAGATTCTGTATTTTAGAGTCGGGCTTTGGGCGTCCTCCACTTGCTAAATGTGTGAATAGGAAATGTGCCCTCTTCTAGGACAGTTGCTCTCATGAACATTTGAAGCCATTACTCTGTATGTATATAGGGTGAGGTGTGGGCCTCAGCAGAGTTCACCCATCATTCACCCCTTCCCTCCTTGAGAAGTAATGAAATGTTTGATGAGGTCAAGCAGCTCTTGGCTCTTTTCTGATGAAGGAACTGTTTTCACATGGTCCCTTCTGTCCTGCAGGACAGGTCCTGAATGTGCTAGATGACCTGGGACTGGCCAATGATACCCTTGTCTACTTCACATCTGACCATGGGGCCCACATAGAAGAAGTGAGTACTAAAGGAGAAATTCATGGAGGAAGCAATGGCATCTATAAAGGTGAGAGGCATTGCTGTGAATTAGTACTGGCCAACTCATTCCAGCCTGGGAAAACTTTCCCTGCACCCGAGAGGTTTCCTGGTGTTCTTTCATTGGTCTGTGATAACAGGATCTCATTCATCAGAGAGTTGGAGGCCAAAGTTTCTGTGATGGTACCCAAAGAACTACATGCACATTCCTCATCAACATATAAAACCAGAGCGTATATGTCCCTAAAGGGACCAACAGCCTCATGCTACTGGAGTGACCAAACTAAAAATTCCTTTATCCCTATGGAATGGCTTTCTTTCAGTTCTTCTTTCCTGTAAGAAAATGGCATACACCTATGGGCTTAAAATACCAAATTTATTAATTCATATGCGTAAAAGTCAGGATTTGAAAATGGGATCTGGGTTGATGGCTCACTGGGCCAAGTGCTTGCCTTGCAATTATGAGGACCTGAGTTTGGATTCCGAATTCTAGGGTGAAGGAGCCAGAGGGTCTTTGAGGAAAACTGAATTTCTAGAGTACCAAATCTCCCAGCTGTGGGCGCAGGAGAGACTGGACCTGAGTGAACAAAGTGAAAGACACACTGAGGCAGACACACCCATGCACATACAAGTGCATGCACACCAGCACACACTTACCCTGAGCTTGTAGAAAGAAGAATCAAGCAGGAGTTTAGCATTGTTGCATCACATAGTACCCGACGCCAATAAACAGGGTCTTCTATGGCCTATCCCAGTGATAGTCTGGGACACCTTAAACCTTCATTTACATATTTGTTATTCATTTTTTTTCCTAAAGCATGCATACCAGCTAGACTGGTATTTATTTCCATGACTCAAAGAAAATGTAAGATGATCCAAACTTCTCAGGGTTGTTCTCTGACCTCCATATCTGTACCCCACACATTAAGTAGATGCATTTTAATATTTATTTAACATGTATATATAATTTTAAAATAATATCTTTTTCATGAATAAGTATGTACATTGTTTGAGCAAATCTTGTGAGGGTGTCTACTTTTCCCTCCTCTCTGTCCCCTAACCACTGGGCTCCTTCCTTGGTACACATACTGGTTCAGTCCATAGTTTTGGGGGCTATGAACTACACCAGAGGGATCCAGTTTTTCTTTTTCCCCCCTTTGTCCATTGTTCCTGAGGGGAGCAATGCCTTTGGATATTCTCCCCCACCATGGCTCGTATAATCTTTCCACTCCCTCTTCCGCTCAGTTCCAAGTCATGGTGGGTGACTTTTAAGCCTGCTTTATTGCTGAGATCTTAAGTATCTCTGGATCTATGCCCTGGGTTGTGTTGGGTATCGTTGGTGTCTGTCTCCGTTGACCTTTCATGGGTTATCAGACTTGCTGTGTTGGTCTCCTGTTTGTCTCCTCACTTTCTCATAGGTTTTATTTGGGCCCCGTGTGAAGGCCAGGGGTGGTTTAATTCCTGCCAGGGTGCCAGCCTTCATCCAATGTCTTGGTGGAATTGCCTTCTGGAAAATACAAAAAGAATCTCCATTGGAGAGTAAGAGCAATAGAGGTTAAATGAGACAAACATTGCTATTTTGGCAAAATTCTAATGAGTGTAGCCTCTTTGTAAATCTCTGGTAGTGGGAATTTCCCCTGGGCGCCTAGGTTCTTGGTCCCTACTGTATTTTGCCATGGATCTCAGTTCCAGTTAAGGGATCTGCTTAGATCACTAATAGGCTCTCTTATCCAATCAGTAAGCCATTGATTACCCTCCTAGGTTTAGCACCACTTTTGCAAAGATGAGCATTTCTTGACTTTCTGGTGTCTTCCATATAGCCATGTATTCAGCATTTTTGAGACAACTGTCTATATTGTATATCAGTGTATATCTGCTTTCTCCAAGTATCATTGACCAATTTCCCCTGGCAGCTCATGCTACCATCTGGAAGTTGGTTACCATTCTGGATCTAGAATGATGTCTTGGTATTGTTTGATTACACTTTGTGATTTCTTCAGCAATAGGGTCTACCTGGGGCAGTTATTCAAGAGCTTTGACAGAAGTCTCCAATGTTTTGGGGACATCATGGGTCTCGTTGGTCAATAGCTCAGTGTCATAAGGAACCAATAACTGGGACAGGGAGATGCAGGCCTGAGCAATTATTCTTGAGGTTAAGCTTTTTCCCCTTCTGTTCATGGCCCACCTTACAAGATGGTTCCCACAACTTCATCAGGAGCTTCCTCTATGAATGTTAGGATATTATGGTGTTGATTCATTATTAGTTTAGTTACCTGTATGAATCCTCCCACCATCCCATCTCCCTCCTCCCCTGCAAGTTTTTACCTTCTCTTTTACAGTGTCTCCCTTCCATGACAGATTTTGTAATGTTCAGGCTTAACCTGCTTAGGAACCACATATGCCAGAGAACCTGGGGCACTTGGCTCTCTGCTCCTGTGTAAAGAAGCTAAGAATGATCTACGCCAAGTCCATCCATTTTCCTTTGAATTTCATTATGTCATTTTTGTACTTTCAGCTGTGTAGAATTGCATAGTGCATATGTACCACGGCTTTGATATCCATTTGTCCAGTGATGGGCAGTTGGGTTGATGCCAAATTCTTTGCTATTAAGAAGTGAACTGCTAGCTGGGCATGGTGGCAAATGCCTTTAATCCCAGCACTCCGGTGGCAGAGGTAGGAGGATTGCCGTGAGTTCAAGGCCACTCTGAGACTACAGAGTGAATTCCAGGTCAGCCTGGACTAGAGTGAGAGCCTACGTCGAAAAAAAAAATAAAGCACACACAAAAACAAACGAACAAAAAGAAGTGAACTGCTGTAAACATGGTCTCTGTGCTTTGGTGAGGAAATGGTGGGGTAGATGCCCAGTAGAAGGATAGGTGGATCTGCTGGTAGCTCTATATCTATCCTCTTCAGGAGCCCCCACACAGCTTTCCAATGTGGTTGTACAAGTTTGCATTCCCTTTTTATCCACATCCTCGCCAGGATCTATTGTTGGTAGATTTTTTTAATGATTGTCATCCTGACTCGAGTAAGGTGGAATCTCATTGTTTTGATTTGCATTTCTCTGATGATTAATGACATTGAATATTTTCTCAAAGGGGAGTTGGTCATTTGTATTTCTTCCTCTATGAATTTCCTATTGAGTTGCATACCCCATTTTGTTAGAGGGCTGTTTTGTTGGGTTTTGAGTCACGGACCCCTGGCCTTCTGCAATTGAGCCTGAGTCTCTCTGGCCAGCAGGAGACAGGCTCCATCAGGGAAAGGTGAATGCGCAGCCGGAGACTCACATACACGTGGCTGGGAGAAATGTCCAGGCAAATCTCAAAACTTTATTCCAACATCCATCATATATATAACCCACAGATGCATTGTGTCATCTTATCTCTATCACAAGGGAGCTCAGGAAGCAGGAACAAAGCTATTAGCATTACTTCTAACACCTCTGCCTCTGGGGGACACAGGTGTGCTAGGATCAAAAGGCATGAGTTACCATGCTCAGGGCTCAGACTAAAAGGTGTAAGTCACCTCATCCGGCTGCATATTATATTATAAAACTTAGCTCACAGATATTCAGCCAGGGTGGGTCCCAACATGTGACCCTTTTTTGTTTGTATGTAGGAGAGTTTGGCCACACAACCTGGGACCACCTCATACTTGTCATAATTGTGGGGGAGATACGCTCCACACAGGACCCCTCACACCTCTAGGAAAGGAGCGAGCCTCTAAAGTGGGCCCCTCATGTCCTGAGAGAAAATTACTGTTGGGGGAGAGAATATTTGGACCCTTAATGACATGGGATGTATCTCATTGACTTAAAAGCAATTAGCCCAGCCATGGAGACTGTATGAACCAAGTTTGAAGAGGCTTTATCCTGATCTCTGAGCCCCTTTTGCTGGTTTAAGTTCTGTTTGAACTTATTTTTTAAAATATATATTTATTGTCCATAATGAGTTTCATTATTTAGTGGGCAAACAATGCGTTGTTATCCCGAATTCCCCAATTCTCCCCCCTCCCCATCCCTGACCAGTTGTATATCCTCCTCCTTGGGCTCTCTGGATTAGTCCTTGTGGCAAGGGATCCTGTATAACTTAGTACTCATCCCGGTCTTCCTGGCTCAAGTGTGTTGTTACTGATGGGTGCCATGCCTCCAGACAGTCTCCCCCACCACGGCTCTCACAATCTTTCCGCCCCTGTTTGAACTTTTTAAGGGAGTCCGTAATAACTCCTGTATGATTAACAAAAGCATAATAAAAAGCACAATATTTCCTAGGGAGCACTGGGAGTGCGGGGAAGGGAGTGCTTGTGCTCTAGGTCCCCCATTTGCCCAGAGGCGCCGGAGACTGGGGACTGTTTGCTCAGTTTGCTTTTCGCTTGCGGCTGCTTCTGTGGGGGCAGGTGTCGTTCTGGCTGCATAGATCTCGGAGCAGCTGCTTCAAGTCCTTTCAGTAAAGATGATTGCATTCTGGACCTTTAGAAGACATGGGAGGCAGCTTGTACCATTGAGTGTCCCCCCATTCCTGTAAGAAAGCAAAAGGGTCTTGTTTTGTGGGTATCATCCGCAAGCGGTTAAGTGGGATTTTTTGGTGGTTTCCGAATGGTAACTTCCCCTATATTTGGGTCATTTTGATTATATTTTAAATTTTTAGCAGGTACACATATGGGGCAGTTCTCCCCAATGGGAAAGACGCATCCAAGTCTTCTCCAAGGTCCTTGGCAACCTTGTGTGGGGGTCTCACTCCTAAATTTATATAGTTTCCCACTCTCTTGAGGATACCCCAACTGCTTTTGGGACATGGGGATGAAGAAATCTCTCTCTCATCTTTTTCCTGCTGAATAGGACATGAAGTTAAGGCAACTGAGGTTATCCCTCAGAGAGGGGAGGGGTCCCTAGCTAAGGCCCAAGAGAGAAAGACCCATTGGCCATATCACACTGCCAAAATTTTGTCCTGCTTCACGTTGTAAGGCAGAAGGTGGGATGACTCCCCCAGAAGTGGGGGGTGTTTCACATAGGGTGTCCAGTGGAGCGTGGTTCAGTGTCAGGTTGCTGTCTACTGTGGAACTTGAGATCCATCCCCAGAATTGTTGGTCTGAGATGGTTCCTGTATGGCTTGCAAAGCATATGATATATATTAATAGAGTTATTAAGAAGAGAAATATATACATACATATATATATATATATAAAACATTTAATCTTAATAACAGCACAAGTGTTACCTAGTGTAGGTATCCTCAGATGTCTCAACTTGTACCCTGGAGTAGGGAATATGACTTAAAGAGTTAGTTTATAATACCCAAAATAAGACAATTGTTAAAATAGATGGAGACTCTGTGATTATCCGCAATAAAGCAGAGTGCGGTCCTGTCAAATCAGAACAGCTGAATTTTAATATAACCCTTGGTGAATCTGTTTTTGAAAGAGAAAACATTTGACAACCAATGTTGTTAGTTTAACTTTAGGCACTAATTAACCAGATATATAGTAGAGATCCTTATAAACATAAGACAATTTTTATTTTTTATCAATGACAGAAATTTATAAAAGCTTAATTAAGTCATTCCAACATATTTATCTAACAGGAAGATAGAAGCCACAATGACATAAGTCCAATGAAGACCATTTAACAGCATCAGCATTAACAAATAGAAACCATCTTTTTAAAACACGTAATGTTTTTAGATGTGAGAACCTTATCCTAGAAAATCAACACCAGTAAATAATCTTCACCCCAAAAACCCAACCTGTCCATCAATTTATACATTGGCAAACAAATATAGCTAGCCCAGGTGAGTACCTTAAGAGTTCTTTCTGTACATTTCTCAACCCGAAAACAACCTAGTCGCTGAGCCAGTGGCTGTAACTGGAGCGATCAAGTCGAGTGGTAGCAGTGGTTAGTCTACATGGTTTCACAAGCAAAAGAATAGTTGTACTCTGTTTTACAAAAACCTAGACCAGAAAATCATTTAGTACTTAAAGCTGACCTGTGATGGTCATTCTTCCAAAGCTTGCTATGACTAGTCCTTTTGCAAAAACCCAAAGCAATTACTATATTTACCAAAATATAGGTGTAGATCCTTTCCTTTCTAAGAACGTCAAATGAGTCTAACCATTGAAAAGTGTCTCTAACCATTGAACAGCCTGATCCTTAACATAGACCTATAAGTAAGTCACTTTCTAGGGGAATTCTCCCCCCTCTTTTTTCTTTATAAGTAATCAGAAAACATAGCATTTACAGTAGAAAATGTCTCTAACCATTGAGCAATAGATGAGAAAAGAAACCTTATGTTTTTTTTTCTTTTGACTCATTTTACCCATATAATCATGGACTTCAGCATCACAAAGAAGATACAAATCTCCTTCTGTTATTTCCCTTATATTCGTCAATAACCAAAGGCCAGTTTGGTTTATGAGGAAGCATTGGGAAATATGTCTGTTTCTGGAGTTTGGCTTTAGGAGAGCTCTGTCCTAAAGTCAAAGCCAGTTGAGCACATTAGTATATGCTTTTTTGATTGTTAAGTCCATGAGCCTTAGTATCTGTAATTGGCTTTTATAGGAAGACTGGCATCCAACACATATTTATCTACACAACTTAGTTTTTCACTCTTTATAGGATTAAGAGATATTGTACCAAGTTGACTTAACTATTTATTAAATTATATAAAATAAGTAATAAGAATTAGACATCCTTATTAATAGGAAATATTAGATATGCAATAACTCTATGGATGCAATTTTAAGAAAATTAGCGACCCATATGTTTAATAATATTTATTATTATAGATATATCCATAGATTTTATAATCTATTGGTGTAAGATATCTCTTATAAATAAGCTTTTATTAAGTTCTAAAATATATATTAAATATAGGCAAAACATAATGGTCCCTGATATAACTTTTATCTTCATTATATCTGGAAAAATTCTGTTACTTCATAACTTTTGAATATCTCTGTTAAATCAACCTTCATAGAATTTTTAAAACTGATTGAGGTAGACTAAAGAAAAAATATATGCCATCCTCCTGCCTCAGCTCTGTAAAGTTATCACATGTATAACAAGACTTAATTCACTTTGAATGAATGTTTTATAAAGGAAAAAAGCTTTACAAATTGAGCAGAAACCAAATCCATCACAACTTGTCCAGAAACCAAACTAGTTGAATTTAGTCTGCAGGACCTTCCCTTAAAGCTCCATGGGGTCTCAGCCATCTTTTGGGGAAAGGCCTCATGGCCGTATTGGATTCCTTAAAGTCAAAAATTAATTTTTTGAGCTGCTGATTTCCTTCTAACAAAAGGCTGTACTCCCTGGGGTTAGTCCTCTGCCTTGCCTGAGTGACCATTGTTTTTCAGCCCCAGGAGGCCTGCACCTGGATTTCTGACAAGGCTGAAAAACCTGTTTTAGACTGGCTGAAAGATATCAATTCTGTGGCATTATATAGTTAGCAGAACATTTTATAACCCAAAACAGATTTCCCTGTACCAAATTCATAAGTAGGAGATATATAGCATGTGCCATGAGGCTTAACTCACTTTTATATCTGTATAAACAGAGAAAAGGCCTTATAAATTAAATTAAATTAAGTCTATTGAATTAAACTTAAGTAAACTCAAGTAAACCTAAATATTTATATATGACCACTGTTGCTAGGATACTAAGAATACAGGCCTCATTAGCATTTTTATAGAAAAATGGAGGCCTGCTCTAGGGCTGTGATCTTTTCCCAGATCTCCAAGCCCAACCTGCTGACATAAACACAGCGCCCTGAGTGCTGGGTCCTGGGACTTTACTGTTGCGTTATCCTTGGCCAAAGGATCTCATTCACCTAGATTCCAATTAGTACCCGATGAGCAGGGAACTCCTCTGGGATCTCAGATGGACAAACGAACAAGGATAGGACTGGGAGAAGCAGTGAGATTCAAAAGAGGAACAGAGCGGAGAGGAGCAACTTGTGGCGGGCCACCTCCAGTGCTGGCAGCTGGAATCCAGGCACAAAGCCAACGAGGGTGGAGTGCAGGCAGCTCTGGGAAGCTACTGAGTGGTGAGCAGGGCAGGGGAGAGAGTTAAAGCAGGAGAGAAAGGGGTGTGCAGAGCGCTTAGTGGGGGACATCCAAGGTTCGTAGGCCTTGACAATATTGGCCATCCACCGGTGGTGGGGAAGAAGTAGAGGGAACAGAGTACACAGAGCGAGTCTCTTACCAGTCTTCACGTCTGTGCTCAGGTGCCAGATGTTGGGTTTTGAGTCACAGACCCCTGGCCCCCTGTTATCTAGCCTGAGTCTCTCTGGCCAGTAGGAGACGGGCTTCATCGGGGAAAGATGAATGCGCAGCCAGAGACTCACATACACACGGCTGGGAGAAATGTCCAGGCAAATCTCAAAACTTTATTCGAATATCCATCATATGTATAACCCAAGGATGCATTGTATAGTCTTATCTCTATCACAAGGGAGCTCAGGAAGCAGGAACAAAGCTATTAGCATTACTTCTAAAACCTCTGCCTCCGGGGGACACAGGTGTGCTAGGATCGAAAGGCATGAGTTACCATGCTCAGGGCTCAGACCAAAAGGTGTAAATCATCTCATCCAGCTGCATATTATATTCTAAAACTTAGCTCACACATATTCAGCCAGGCCGGGTACCAACACTGTTTGTTAATTTTTTATTTAGCCTTTTGAGTTCTTTATAAATTCTAGGTATTTGACCACTATCCATGTTGTAGCTGGCAAAGATTACCTCCCAGTTTGATGGTGGTCTATAGGCTTTGTATATCGTCTGTTTGTCTGAACAGAAGCTTTTTAGCTTGATGAGATCCCATTGATTAAGTGACTATTGAACTTTGTGGGCTATAGAAAGTTCATTCTGGAAGTTTTTCCTTATTCCTATCTCGTAGAGAGTTTCCCTGACTTTTCTTCAAGGGTTTTCAGAGTTTCATGCCTTATGTTGAGGTCTTTGATCCATTTGGAGTTGATTTTTGTGCATAGTGATAGGAGAGGGTCTAGTTTCATTTTCTTGCATCTCTTTATCCAGTTAGTCCAGCACCATTTGTTAAAGATAGTACCTTTATGCCAGTTAACACTGTTGGCATCTTTGTTGAATTTGATATAAGTATAGTTGCTCCAGCTTAGGGCAGGGTCTTCGATTTTGTTCCTTTGGTCTATCTGTCTATGTCAGTTCTATTCCATTTTTGTTACCATGGTTCTGTAGTATATCTTTAGGTCACATATGGTGATACCGCCTGACATGCTTCTTTTACTGACAATGACTTTGGATATGCAAGGCCTTTTACCATTAAATAAAACTGGAGATTATTTTCACTATGTCTGCAAAGAAAGAAGCTGTATCTTTTATTGGCATTGCATTGAAGCTGTATAAAGCTTTTGAAAGTATTTCCATTTTCTCAATATTAATTATACATATCCAGGAGCATGGAATATCTTTCCATCTTTTCATGTCATCCTTAATTCCCTTTGTTAGTGTTTTTGTTTGCATTATACAAATCTTTCAACTCCTTGGTTATTGTTAGTCCAAGGTATTTGATTTTATTTGCCGCTATTGAAAATGGGACTGTTTCGCTGATTGCTCTGACTGTATACATGTCATTTGCATACCAGAAAACTACTGATTTTTGTGTGATAACTTTGTACCCTGTCACTTTACTGAAGTTTTTATTCACATTCAATAGTTTGATGGTGCTGACCTTTGAGGATCATGTCTTCTACGAAAGGGAATAGTTTCATTTCTCCCTTTCCAATTTGTATCCCTTTTATGTCTGTCTCCTGTCTTACTGCTTTTTGCTAGAACTTCAAGGACTATGTTGAAGAGCATTGGTGAGATTGGGCACCCCTAGGTTGTCCCCTAATTTAGTGGGAGCTCCTTGAGTCTTTCCCCATTCATTGAGTATTATCTGGAAATTAGGAGTTTTGTATATAGCCTTAATTATATTGAGGTATAAGCCCTCTATTCCAAGTCTTTCAAGTGTTTTGATCATGAAGTGGGGTTGGATTTTGTCAAATGTTTTCTCTGCTTCGATTGAGATGACTATGCGGTTTTGTAGTTAAGTTTATTCTTGTGTTGGAATATGTTGATTGATTTCCATATGTTGAACCAGCCCTGCATCCCTGGGATGAATCCTACATGGTCAAGGTGAATAGTATTTTTAATATATTGTTGGATTCTGTTTGCAAGGATTTCATTCAGAATTTTTGCATCTGAGTTCATTAGGGATATAGGTTTGTAGTTTTGTTTCCTTGATTTATCTTTGTCCACTTTGGGTTTTAGGGTGATGCAAGCTTCATAGAAGGACTTTGGAAAGTATTACCTGTTCTCCAATTACTCTAAACAGTTTCATAAAGAGTGGCTTGATTTCTGTGATAAAGGTTTGGTACAATTGATCTGAGAATCAATCAGGACTTGAAATTTCCCTCCTGGTGAAGTTTTTGATTACATTTTCTATTTTGGTCAATGTCATAGGTATATTTAGGAGAGTTATCTGCTCTGGGTTTTGTTTTGGTAGGTGGCAGGTGTCCAAGAATATGCCCATTTCTTCCATGTTCTCCAATTTTGTGTACTAGAGGTTTTGGGAGTATGTCCTGATGATTCTTTCAATTTCATTTGTGTCCATTGTGATCCCTCCTTTTTCATTTCTGATTTTGTTGATTTGGGAATTTTCGTTTTTCAGTTTGCTTAGATTGATCTTGGGTTTGTCAATCTTGTTCATTTTTGTAAACAACCATGATCCAGGTGTCCCCCACAAACGTATGAATGTGTTCTGTAGGATTGATTCTGAGCTGATGGCAGTTTGGATTTGACAACCTCGATGGAGCTGTGCTGTTGGGGGTGGGCTTTTGGGGGTTATAAGCCAGCTTCCCCTTGCCAGTGTTTGGCACACCTTCCTGCTGCTGTTTCCAGTACTGTGGCAGAGATGATGTCCACCCCTCTGCTCATGCCATCATTTTCCCTGTCAGGATGGAGTCTCCCGTCGAGTCCGTAAGCCAAATAAACCTATTCCTCCACAAGCCGCTTTCGTTTGGGTTCTTTCTGCACAGCAACTAGAAAGCTGACCACAACAAACCAGCTCTTTGTTTCATTGATTTTTAAAATTGTTTTCTTAGTATCTAACTCATTTGTCTCTGTTCTAATCTTAGTTTTTTTTCTCTTGAGCTCCTAGGGTTGGATTGCTCTAATTTGCAAATGCCTTTATCTGGTTAGTTAGGTTCTTAATTTGACCTCTCTCTACCTTTGTTATGATTAAGGCATTCAGTGCCATAAAATTTCCCCTTAAGACTGCCTTCATTGTGTACCATAGATTCTGGTATGTATTCTCATTATCATTTCGCTCAAGAAAATTTTCAATTTCCAGTTTACTTTCTTGAATGACCCATTGTTTAAGAGCATATTCTTCAATCTCTAATAGTTGGTGTAACTTTTGTTTTTTCTGTACTGTTTATTTCCAGTTTCAATGCATTGTGGTCCAATATGATGCAGGGTGCTACCTCAATCTTCTTGAATTTTTTGAGGCATTTTTATGTCCTAATATGTGGTCTGTTTTGGAGAAAGTTCCGTGAGCTACTGAGAAGAATGTCTATTTTGTAGAGTTAGGATGGAATGTTCTGTATATGTCTGTTAAGTCCAGTTGATCTACGGTGTTATTGAGTTCTATTATTTCCTATTTGACCTTCTGTATGGATGATCTGTCTAAAGATGATAGTGGTGTATTAAAGTCTCCAACTATGATAGAATTGGAGTTCATAGGGTTTTTTGTTTGTTTTTCATTAGTTTTTGCCTTATGAACTGTAGTGCACCTGTATTTGGTGCATAAATGTTCATGATGGTGATATTCTCTTGTTGGGTTTTTCCTGTGAAGAGTAAGACATGTCTTTGACTGTCCTTTAAATGGATTTTGGTTTGAAGTCTATTTTGTAAAATATCAGTGTAGAAACCCCTGCTTCTTTTTTCTTTTTATTTCCATTAGCTTGGAAGATTATTTTCCATCCTTTTCACCCTGAGGAGGTTCCTGTTTTTAGAGATGAGGTGTGTGTCTTGGAGGTAGCAGATGGAAGGATCCATTTTTCTGATTCATCCTGCTAGCCTGTGTCTTTTTAATGGGAGAGTTAAGACAGTTAATATTCAAAGTTATAACTGTGAGGCTTGACTCAAACTCTCATAGTGCAGGGCTTTTGTGATTTCATGCCTCTCATGTTATTTTGCCCCCCTCTACACTTGATTATTGTGCCGAACTTCTGGAGGGCTCGTGGAGTAGTTTGTTTGGCTCTTCTGTGCAGAATATTTCATGGAGAATTCTCTTTAGCTTTGGTTTATTGTCCATATAATTGTAGAACTGGCTTTTATCTTATAATATTTTCCTTTCTACATCTATTATGAGGCACAATTTCATGGGGAACATGGTTTTGTTTGGAGTGAAAGCCAAAATGACTTAGGTTTTGAAGTACAACATTCCAAGCTATTCTCACTTTCATGGTTTCTATGGATGAGTCTGGTGTAACACTGATTTTATATGTCATTTGTTGTTTTGCTCTTGCTGCTTTTAGAATCCTCTCCTTGCTTTCAATGTTTAGGGTTTTAACTATAATTTGTCTTGGGGAGTTTCTTCTTTGGTGTTCTGTGTGTTTGGTGCCTGTTTGGTGTTCTGTGTGCTTCCTGTATCTAGATGGGTTTCTCTTTTGCGATAATGGGGAAATTTACCTCAATAATGCTGTCAAATATATACTCTATGTCTTTGGCCTGGATTTCATCCCGCTCTGGTATCCCCATGATCTGGAGGTTTGGTCTTTTAAAGGTGTCCCATTGTTCCTTCATAATTTGTTCACATGCTTTTTTGAATTTATCCAAGTATTTGTTATCCAGATCTCTTCATCTGCCTTGTATTCCCTGTTTGAGGTTCTATCTTACAGGCCACTAACTCTGGTAGTGAGGGATTCTAGAGGTGTTTTTACTATATCCATTTGATTTTCATTTTCCACTAGAGCTTTTTACATGTTCTCCATGTCTTTGTTGAGTTGCATTTTCATTTCAAAGGTTGTCTTACTGAAAGTTTCCTGGTACTCATCTTTGCATTTAATTATGCCTTCATTTAGCTTAGCCAGGTAATTTTTGAGCTCCACTGATTGCTGGTTTGCCTTCAGCTCATTTACTGTTCTAGAAAAGTTCATTTGCTTTTCCTCCATTGTATTGAGTCTGATGGCAAAGCTGGAGAGCTGAGTCTACACATTTCCACTTACATTATGAATTTTTGCTTCCATTTCCTTTAACAATCTGGATATAGAGTCCATGCAGAGATGTCCTGAACATGATGTCATCATCTCCTGGGCTTGAATCTGTACTTATTTTTGATGTTTTTCATTGAGGACTTCCAAAGTGGGGCTAGGTGAACTTTGTGTGGGGGACTCCACCTGTGTGTTCTTTTTGTATTGCAAACTTCCCATGTTCAGATGATAGATTGATTTTCCATGGGCCCTCAGCAGGCACAGACACCTCGTACAAATTTGTTTTGAGGACTCGTGAGGTTTTGATACATGCTTGTTTCCTCTGATGCCAGGCAGTGTGGGGGTTGTTCAAACCTTCAGCAACATGAGCAGGTTGGGGTTTGGACCCACAAGAAGTCAGGATTGTTGGGTGCGGTCAAAACACTCACAGGCCAGTGGAAGATCAAGGTGCAGGTCCCCAACCTGGCGTCACCTGGGATCAGGGGGTTAATGGACAGAGTCCCAAGTGTTCTCGCTTGTCTGGAGTAAAGTGGGCCTTGCCTACCTGGCCTGAGACCTGAGGTCAAGGGTCACACAGTCTGATGGGAAGCCAAGGCACAGCTCCCTCTCCTGCCTTTGCCTTGTGTGTGGGTCATCCGGCAGGTGATCAGGGTGCAAGGGCCAGTGGGAGACCAAGCCGCAGGTCCCCAATCTGGCCTCACCTGAGGTTTGGGGGTTATTGGACAGAGCCCCTGGTATGCAGGCTGGTATGGAACAAAGTGGAGGCTTGCTTGCCTGACCTGCAACCCAGGGTCAGTGGCTGGGCTCATGGAGCACATGGGCTGGAGTGGATCCAAGGCACTGCTCCCTCACCTGGAATTTCCTAGAATCAGGGAGTCAGAAAGCAGAGTCAAATGGCACAAGGACTGGTGGGAAGCCAAGGTACAGGTTCCCAACCTGGCCTCAACTGGGGTCATGGGGTTGATGGGCAGAGTCCTGGGTTTGCAGGCTCATTTGATGCAAAGTAGGGGTTTACTTACCTGGCCTGAAACACAGGGTCGGTTGGCAGGCTTGTGGAGTACATGGGCTGGTGGGACAGAAAGGTACAGCTCCATCACCTGGTCTTGCCTAGTTTGAGGGGTTCAAAGGGCACAAGAACCGGTGGGAGTCCAAGGCATAGGTCCCCAAAAAGTCCTCACCTGGGGTCAGGTGGTAATTGGGTTGAGTTCTGGGTGTATACTCTGGTGTGGAGCAAAGTGGTGGCTTGCTTACCTGGCCTGGAACCCAGGGTCAGTGGGTGGGGTTACAGGGTGCACAGGCTGATGGGGAGCCAAGGCATAGCTCCCTCACCTGTCCTTGCCTAGGGTCCAGATTTATTTATTTATTTATTTTAGGTAAGGTTTAGCTATAGCCTTGGCTGATCTGGAATTCACTATGTAGTCTCAGGCTGGCCTCCAACTCACAGGCATCCATCTGCCTCTGCCTCCCTGGTACTGGAATTAAAGCTATGTGCCACCCCTCCTGGGTGTGTGTGAGTGTGTGTGTGTGTGTGTGTGTGTGTGTATATATATATATATATATATATATATATATATATATATATATATATATATATATATATATATAACAAATATATTTGTCACTGTTTGTTAATGTGTCAGTACTCGGTTCAGAGCCCATCATAGCATGGCCAGGAAGACATGGCAGCAGAAACAGGAGGCCTGCTGGTGATGTGGCATCCACATTCAGGAAACAAAGGAAGAATAGGACATGGGGTTTTGTTAATTAACCCTCAAGGCTGCCCCCAGTGACACACTTTCTCCAGCCAGGCTCCACCTTCCCATACACTGCCCCCTGCTGGGGACTCAGTGTTCCCAAACACAAGCCTGTTGGGACAACACAGAGTCAGAACACAGCAATCTCCTTTCCATATGTGCTAAGACAAAACATTTTCATCTCTGCATGTATGGTGCTATGTTCGCACCAACTCTGCCTTATTTCAACTTCCCACCCTCCTGTCCCTCTGATCACTTTTCAGTTTTATTAAGGATCCTTCCTCTTTCCTTCAGGTGATATTCTTACTGTCCACATAAGAGAAAACTTGTAATATTTGTCGTTCTGGGTGGTTTATTCACTTGACATGCTGAAAATGGGTGTTGGTCCCTCTATTTTCGTGTAGACACCATGACTTCATTCTTCTTTATGGCTGAGTAATGCTTCCTTGTTCCTGTCTGGAACATTGTCTTCAACTCTTCATCTGTCATTAGGCCTCTTGGTTACCGACAAGAGGTGTGTGTGTGTGTTTAGTAGGAACAGTGAAAATCCAGGGAGTTTTTATTCTTTCTGCTTTTGTCTGAGACCATCTTCCTTTAGAGTAGTGAGATGTGGAAACTCCTGTTCCCAGATGCTAAGCAGGGTGTTTCTATCTTACTTCCCTAAGGCTATGGACAGACTTGTGATTATTCCTTTGCTACCATGTATTTCATGCACCACTTCTCCCCCCCCACACATTCATTCATTCTGTCACCAAATGTCTGTTACAGTTCAAAGTACCCCAGTGACTGCAGAGGAGGCCTGGGCATAAATCACAGTGGTAGATGTGGTTATGATGTAATATGTTCCTTGGGAAAGGTATCTATATGATACAAAGTGAAAAGAGAAGCGAAAATACATGGGGGGGGGTCTCAGAAAGGCCAGGTGACCCTGGCACTTTGGTTGTACAGTGAGTGAACATCCTGGAAACATGAATAGAATGGGTCAGAAAGACAGGATCAAGGGTGCTGAATAACAGCTGGGATCCAGGGTTAATTTGCAATCCTAAGAGTATGTTAATACCCATTCTGCCATTACCATTATTGTATTGGGAGATGGGTGGAGTGTGTTATTGATGATGTTAACTGGACATCTCCCTTGGACACTGTTATTGGTCCCTCTCTTCTCCTCCCTCTGCAAGCATTACTACCTCTAGTCAAACTCAGTTGAAATCAAGTTCATCGCAAAATACTGTTAAAATGCCATGCCTTACAAGAGGGATATGATTTCCTTCTAGCTCTAGGAGGTAACCAAAGACTTTACTCTGTTAAGATATTTCATGTTTTAAAGCTAAAAAGAACTTATACATTCTGGGTTTCTGAAAACACAGAGGGATCACAGGATTTAATGTAGTGATGAAAAAAACCACAAACAAAAATCTCGGCTTTTCTAAACTATGGTGTTTTCCATTGTACTTGAAAAAAAAGATCTTTTACAGCTGAAGCCAGGGACTCTCCTGTATTTCTGGTGACATTTTTGTGTCTGTTGAAACCCGCAGGCTCATTAAGTATAATGAATGGCAAGAATTAAGTCAACGGGATTGGAGCGATGGCTCAGTGATTAAGGTGGTTACCTGAAAAACCTAAGGACCTGGGTTCAATTCCCAAGAACCACATAAAACCAGATGCAAAAAGTGTGATTCATCTATAGTTCATTTGCAGTGGCTTGAGGCTCTGGCACACCTGTTCTCTCTTTCTTCCTCTGATTGCAAATAAATAAAAATATTTTTAAAAGAATTAAGTCAAATTACAAAATTTTCTAATTTCTCTGCATTAAAAAAATAATCATCTCAGCCAGCCATGTGCACCTTCAATCCCAGTACTCTGTGAGTTTGAGGCCAGCCTGAGGCTACATAGTGAATTCCAGGCCAGCCTGGGCTACAATGATAACCTGCCTCAAAAGAACCGGAAAAAAAAA
>PVHP010033713.1:0-19344 GCA_004024765.1 Zapus hudsonius
TACACAGGAAGTTTTGTAGTTAGAGATTATCATTCATCAAGTTGCAGATGTGTTAATTTACTGTGTTTATTTCATTGTGTTGTAAAGGTTATCAGTCATATATAGCTAAGGTATCCACATTATGTATGCGTATGCAGTATTTTGCTGGTTATCAGAATGTCTCTAGCTGTACAGTCCCACAGAACTGGGTGCAATGTTCAAAAGGTATCTAGGCTGTTATATCCAATATGGCAGCCACAAGAACATCACATGGAGCCACTGTGACTGAGACACCGAATTTAATTTTTTTAACTTTACTGAATTTGCATAACAATAGACTCATATGGCTCTGGAAGCATAGGTAGAGACAGTGGGGGCATTTAAAAATAATATATTTATTATCAATAAGTATACAGATTGTATAAGCAAATCTTGTGAAGGTGTCCCCGTTTCCCTCCTCTCTGTCCCCTACCCACTGGGGTCCTTCCTTGGTGTGCATACTGGGCCTGTCCATAGTGTAGGGGTATGAACTGCACCAGAGGGAGCCAGTTTTTGTTTTCTTCCTCCTTTTTGCATTGTTGCTGAGGGGTGCAATGAAAACTCACCCACTTTGACTCAGAGAACTGAGTGGAAGGGGGTGTGGACAGAATGTAAGAGCCATGGTGGGGAGAATATTCAGTGGAGCATTTTTTACACTGTCTTTTGGATATCCTGTGCAATGGAAACACAATTTTTCACCCTTCTCTACTCCACTTTGCTCAACTTACCTTCCCAGGCTGTCATCTTCTCTTCCACACTTTTTAACCTTTGAGAAAGCACAGGTGATTATCGACCTATTTATCATTTATCCACTATCTTTCTTTCTATCACTACCTATTTGTCTAGAAACAGATGAATATCTAGAAATATATGAATATGTTTACAGATAACAATAACAAGAATAGGTAGATATAGATGCATTTTATTGTAGATAAATAAATTATAGACTGTTTAATGTGAGATGATACATAAAATATATGCTTTAAAAGGAGGAACCTACATATAATTTCAACTAGAGATAGCTCTAGTCTCTTAATGAATATTTAAAACCTATTGATCAAAATGGCAACTGTTTTGGAAAAGGACTTTGCTTACTTAGTTAGATGGAAGCAGTCGTTTTATACTAAAACAGATGTGCTGGTTCTTTCTCATACATTTCTAGTGAAATCTTGGAGTATTTTCTGACTTGTCAGTGAAATTCATTGCATTACAAGTGTTTCTATGAGAAACAAAAGTGTCCTGTAGGAAGTATATTTCATCCTCAGTCTTCCCTTCTGTTTCTTTACCATAATTCAGATTTTTCAAATCTATAATGTTGTTTCAGAGAATTATTATGTTTACTAAATCCTTAATTAAAATTCCATTATGATAAGACTGCTTTTTTTTCTATACTTTTGAGGAGCTGCATGGCTCTTGTATTTGGCCTGGGGAGGAAGGGTGCTTGTCAGTGAAGGGAATTTTAGACCCAACTGTCCATTGACTCTACAGTTTTTGACATCACTTACTCTCTGGGGCTGGGCAGGAAACAGATGGCATACTCAGCTAGAATTTTGATGAGATCTGAGAAAAGGGACCATTTAAAGGGAACCAACCGGGGTCGTTGACACAAAGAATAGGAGCATCTGGAAACCATTGCAAGGTTGAAATAAAGTAGAAAAAAAAATCAACATTACCAGGCATTACCTGAGCCCATGGCTGTCACTACCAGAACACAAAAGCAAGAAGGGAATGGGCAAAGAGTGCAGCCTTCACACTCTCTACTCCTGTTGCATATGCCCATGGTCTGAACCTATGGTAGTCTGTCATAGTCAGCCACACGCCACTGGGATGAATCTCCAAACCAGACACAATTTTCGGGAGGAAAGAATTTATTGAGGTAAGAGGCCCAGGGGAAGTTAAGGAAAAAAGGCTGGCCCCCTTTCACACATCCAAGCAAAGACAGAAAAGCAGCACCTCCAGAAGAAGCAAGCACACTCCAACTGATTAACAAGAGGAACTCCAGCCTTAAGCTCAGACTGCTTTTTGCTTATATATAGCTAGAATTCCAAACCTATCCCAGAAATACCTTAAGGCTGAACCCTAGGATCTGGCCAAGGTGACACACTTCCTCCTAAATTCTATTGGGGGACATTATTCAAACTACCACATAGTCCCAGTTCAAAAGAACCAAGGTGAGCAAATGCCCCACAGCGAGAAGTTGAAAAATTATCTGTTGCCCATTTACTAAGAGGAATTATCTTCAGAAATGAGCAAATATTGCTAATCTTGATATAGAAATAATGCATGTATATTTAGAAATGAAATAAGCTTAACTTTATTTGGGTATAATTCTCTTATTCTTTAGCTTATTATTAAATATGGTTTATTATTATTATTATTATTATTATTATTATTGTTGTTGTTGTTGTTGTTATTATTTTTGGGTTTTTGAGGTAGGGCCTGTTTCTAGCCAAGGCTGACCTGGAATTCACTATGTAGTCTCAGGGTGGCCTTGAACTCTCAGCAATCTTCTTACCTTTGCCTTCTGAGTGCTGGGATTAAAGGCAAGCACCACCAGGCTGGCTTTAAATATGGTTTATATACTGCTGTGCTGTATGGTTCTTCATTTTTAACTTGTTCTTTACATTTCAGTCACACCGAGTGTCAACATTTCTTTCCGCTGCATTATATTTACATAAAATACAGCAACACTGAAAGTGTTGTAGAGAGTAATCTTCATAGTAAATGTTATTTTCATCACATCTCTGAGCTTTAAAGCATGCAATATTGCAGATAATATTCCATAAAAGACTTATTAGGTCTCTATGTTAGCATACTATTTTAGCTGCAGTGTTTATAACAGCATCACATATTTGTAGTAAGCAGTGTAAAATATAAGTCACAATTTATTTATGTTGAACATAATTTTCTGCAATTTTGAATCACTTGGAAAGTGTTTGAAGAATACATTCTGGAATGCCTTCCTTCTGAAGTGACATCATGATTTCTTTCCTAAAGGACTGAAGGGTTCTCCTTGATATCATGGCCAGGGCTATCATTCTGGAAAGGGCTTATTTAAATACAACACCGATTACAGGAAGAACAGCGGAAATTTGGGAAATGACTACTGTAATCATTTAAATTACTTTATGCCCTGTGAAAACGTGTGCATATCCAGCTTAGTAAACAGAACACTTTGAGCTAAGTTTCACTGTGGGGTCTGTATTGGCATCTCCGATGACTTACTTCATGATGTAGTAGCTAGCAGTTTGATCATTTCATTCTGTAGGAGAAACCTACCTTCACTTGCACTTGGCAATGATCTTGTTAATGATAGGTGCGTTCCAGACCTATTTTTATTTCGTCACTCCTACTTGACATCTTCTCATTCTCCTCTGATCCAATTGGCAGAAAGATGTTGTTGAGCCTGTCAGGTTTTTTCCCCTTAGGGTGACACCAATGAACACTACTCATTCATTTTCTCAGTCATAAATTACTTTGCAGAGCAATGGCTGTATACACACTTTGAATCATTTAGAACTTCCTGGAATGAATTGCAAAGTGTTCACATTACTGAAACTATGAAAATTACTTGTCATTTTTGGTTTCCAAGTTTACACTATCAGAGCATCTTGAGATCCTGGGAACACTTTGGAGCTTGCTTTAGGGTGATTGCTCATGACACATCAAAGCTCTGCAGGACTGTGGAAGAAGACTAGAAATGTGCGAGTTCTTTTCCTTTCCTCTGCAATACGTTTTTAGTTGAAGGAATGAGTTAGGTCCAAAAGGTATAATAAAGAGATAATTCATTATTCACAGATAAATTTTTCTCTCCCTCAACCCAAAAAAACGAGTTTACTTGTCACCATCTTCTTGTTAGTTCTTGATCAAATTGGTAATCAAAAATATCTTTCCTTAAAGAGATTACTACAATTTATAAATTACATCATAAGACTATTGTAATATATTATTCTTATGTGTTTTTTTTCTGAGTGCTTGTTCCCAATAAAATAAAATAATTCTTACATTTTTATGCCTATCAACATAATTTGTAGTTCATCAGTTTAGTACTTAAAATTAACATCAGGAAGAAAGTATCTCCATGCATTTAAATGTCAATGTACTAAGTAAAAAGTGTTTTTATTACGTTTTCCAACATGTCTTCATCATTCTTTAGTAGGAATATGCTAATTTTTATTTAAAATATGTAATATTTTTGGATGTTTAGTTTATATTCATGGGCAATATATCTTTCATAGAAAATGAATGTGCTGACGACATTTTATTTTTTCAGTCTTTTATTTTGAAACTCTGATCAAACATTGTGGTCATTATCAGGGATTTAGGCACCAAATACAGATTTGCTACACATTGAAGTGGTTGGAAAGAATACAAGGAAGGGTAGGAGAAAAATGCAGTACTTCTGAGATAGTGTTCAGTGGTATGAGGAGGTCTTCTAGGCTCTGGAGAATGAGTGGTCAATTCAGCTCAAGGAGGGAATGGTTTCATGAAACGTATAGCAAGGCCTGGCCGAAAGCTCAGAGCCCACAAGCACAGGCAATGGGAGGTGGTTGGAGTGCCAGGCTGCAATGGAACAGTGGAAGGCTGAACTTTAGGCTAGAATTAAAGGGATTTTATAGCTTCCAAAAGTATATGCACTGTAGTCAGACAAGCTCTAACCCTGAAGGGGCTACATAGACTGGTGTTGGGGTATCTTGGGAAGCCACACAGAGACTGATGATGACTGATAACTGAAGAACTCTCATCTCCTTGTTTTTAGAGAAGTGATATATTGTGTAAACCTTACCTTGGATTTAGAAAGCTATTGTTTTCACATTATACACGTTAGATCTTTATCTGGCTTTGCATATTGACCTTCACATTTGCATAAGTTTATTTCCTCAAATTAATCAGCTTATGTGCCTGTCAATATTTTGCAAATCTTTCCTTTCCCTTTCTTTATAAAACTTAATTAGCCAGCTAAAGAGATAGGTCAGCTCGTAAAGTGTTTGCCTTGCAAGCAATGTGGACCACAGTTCAATCCCCAGTACTAACATAAAAATAAATAAACAAAAAGTCAAATTATAAGGCAGTAGACTAAACAGATTAATTAGAATGCATCCCATTATACTATTAAATGTCTATATTTATAATTGTCTTAGTCACTGTTATTAAGACTTAGATTTGGATGAAATAAGGCCTCACACTGGAGAATGGCAAGGGACTGGGGAAGTAACAACTTGATAAATTTCTCTGCTGACCATCATCTGAGGTCACTACTTGAAGTCATGTTTCCTTGGTTGGCTTGATTTCTCTTTTTTTTATTTACCACCTGGTATGAGAGGGAGATACCTCTACCTGCCACCGCAGGCCAAATCTAGCCAATGAGGACATACTGAAGTGACTTCTCTTTGTCATGTTTGGTTCCCTTACTTCAGACTCATGTTCTTGCTTTTGTTACACTTAACTTGGCTATGTTTTAATGAAAAGTTTCAAGAACCTTAAATTTGCTATCCACTGAAAGAAAAGTAATCACCATCAAGTTATCCCCTAGAATTACCTTCACAAAATGTGGGGTTGTTCACATGCCATTTATTTTGATAAGCTTTGTATATCTAAGGAAAATTTGTTAGTACCATGTGCAGAGAAAATCCTCATATTTGTTGATTTTTTCAAGTGTATTTTTCAATTACTTGTTTAGCCAATTACACTTGTAAAGTTGTACACATCAATTAAAAGGAGATCACTGAATTTTATTTAACACTTATAAATTAATATTCTGAGACTTACCTTGCTTATTTTCACAATTCCTGCTGTAGTCAACTTCTTGTTGCTGGCACAAAGACCTGACCAAAAGGAGTTTGTAGAAGGAAAGGGATATTTTTGCCTTAAAGACTCAAAGAGAAGCTGATGGCAGGCAAAGCTGTGACCTGAGTAGAGGCTGGATATCACTCCCTGGCCAAAATCAGATAAACACCAGTAGCAGGAGAGAGTGTCAAACACTGGTAAGGAAAAGTTGGCCATCACACCCATAAGCCTGCCCCAACAATACAACAAGTTTCCAATTCCAAAATTGCCATCAGCTGGGGATTAAGCATTCAGAATACAAGATTTTATGGGGGACACCTGAATCAAAGCACTATAATTCCTAACCCAGTATTTATTAACTAGTTCATGTACATGAAGCATTTCACATATATTTTATGAAAAATTGCATTAAAAAGGTTGTTTTCTTTAGACTAAGAAAAAGAGAATGGTGAATTATTCTATTTTGTTCAACTGGCTTTTGAAATTTCTTTTGTGCTACAATTGGCATTTGTTCTAGGCAGAGAAAATTCCACTTTTAGATATTCTAATTCCCCTTGCCTACAAAGAGTATTTAGTGGACCAAGGTCTTTTTCCCTTTGTAAAGAAGGAGTAAAGAAATACAATATTCAATCAATTTTGCTATCAGTGACCTTTTTGAACATAGGCAAAAAGCCATTTGGATGAAGAAATCTACGTGGGAAATGAATATACAATTGTTCCTGGTTTTAGATGGAATTGAATAAAAGTTTTATGATGAGCCTTGAGAGTTCAGGCCAAGATTCAATATTTGACACGAAGAAAATCTGAGACTGCAAGCAAACCACTGAGAATAAAAGCTTGATATTTGCCTTAGTCACAAAAGAAAGGGACTCAGGGCTCACACACTTCATGAAGAAGAGGCAAAAAATATCCAAAGTGATATCAGGCCTCTTGAATTGTATCACTAAAGTTTAATACTGCAGAGAAATTGGAACTTAATTGAAATTGTATGGACTAATCAAATACCATCTCCAGCAAAAAGGAATATATATATGACTTCATTATCCTAGAACAAAAGGCCCTATATGGTTGGCTTGTCACCTGGTGTCTTCCCCATTATGAGAACAGGACCTAGTTGTCTCCTATGCATAATGACTTTAGGTAAAATGTAATAACAATTTTTAATGGAAAAAGATATTTATGTTTCTAGATCTGTTTCCAGTTTTAAATAATTCTGCCTTAAGTCTTCTAGGAATTGATGTTGGATTCTCTTACTCTGAAAAATGTCTCTCTCTTTTCTTCATTTATTTAAGCCTTTAAAATTTATGTTATTTATGATCATAATAGGGAGAAACTAATTACCCCAAAGCCCACTTTATCTTTTTTCAATTAAAACAGTACATAGTAGATTCTATATGTGTGCAGAAAGGAAGCTTTTACAGGGAAGTATTTCAAGGTATTTCTCCTTATCGTTCTATTAGGCAAAATTGCTTCCATTGTTGCTATGGTTGGAAATTATTGGTTTTAAACATTTATATTTCAGAGAACATTATTAGTCTAAATATCAGATACATATCCAGAGCATTAGGATAAATATACCCTCCAACTTATTTAAATGTTGTCATATTCACTTTTCCAGAATATTCTTAAGATTAAATTTTGTTGCCCTACCCTCTCAGGGTTCCTTGTACTCCCCATTCCCATACTTGGTCTACAAGTGTGGTTATGGATTTTGGATCCATATTTTTAATGTTTATTCTCTTATGTTGCAGTCAGCTTTCTAGTTGCTGCGCAGAAAGAACCCAAACAAAAGCGGCTTGTGGAGGAATTGGTTTATTAGGCTTACAGACTCAAGGGGAGACCCCATCCTGGCAGGGAAAATGATGGCATGAGCAGAGGGTGGACATCACCTCCACCACAGCACTGCAGACAGCAGCAGGAAGGTGTGCTAAGCACTGGCAAGGGGAAGCTGGTTTATAACCCCATAAGCCTGCCCCCAACAACACAGCTCTAGCGAGGTTCTAATTCCCGAACTGACATCAGCTGGGGATCCAGCATTCAGAACACATTCATTTGCTTGTGGGGGACACCTGCATCAAACCATGACATCTTGTATATACAATTGATGCCCACCCTTCTTTTAGCTTTGTCAAACCCAGCGGTTGTTATTTCTACCATTATTTCCACTTCTCCACTTTATTTGTCTTCACCCATCCTTTTCACCTCTTTACCTTCTCTCAACTTTTCTGCAAAAATAAAAACATTAGTGATATATATTCTTCACACATCGGGACATTCTTTTCCTCCCCCATCTCACATGATAACCATTTTCTCTTTCTACCCATCATCTTCCTCTTCCATCCTTTCTCCCATTCCACAAAGACAAAAGCTCCACCTCAAATATCTGCCCTTTTATCAACTATTTGTAGAATCTGAGATGCCAAGAAGGCTGCTCTCAATATAACTCCGGTTTTCTTGCATTTCTTATATGCATATAAAATATAAATAAATTAAAGCTATAACTTTTGAAGTACATTTGGGTTGAAAGGGCATTGCTCAGTATTTAATCTGCAAGGTGCACAGTGTGATTTAATGTTTTCCATGTGTAGGGTGAAGAAAAATATTACTATTTTATGCCGAACTCTACTGAAGCATATTCAGAATGCTAAGGAAGGGTCATAATTCTGTCATTTGGAAATTCATTTGGAACTTATAATCCATTTGCAATTCTTAATTCGTGTGGGAAATACCTTGATGGGTTCTTTGAATACAAATACTGAGGGCTTCAGGACAATCACTACAAAATGGAGGTATAGAAGTCTAGAGTTTCTGGAAGACAGCTGTGAGGGAAATGAGAAGATGAGAGCCATGGGGCTGAGGAGACTGAGAATTATAAACAATGAACCAGGAGATAAACTGACCCCAGAGGATGGTTCATAGCCCAAGCCCATGGAGGACTGTGACCACTTGTTACCAGGTCATGCTGGTGTCTGTGCTGAGTCAAGACAGACATTTTTTTCTGGGAATGGTGGCATCTGACATTGAAATTGAGATGAAGCTTTTCCTTGTCCTTTGATTCCTTCCTCAAACTGTAGTTTCTGAAGATTATAGTTGTGAGTTAAGTTTCATGCCAAATATGAACTTAGGGGATGAAAGCAGAGAAAAGCTTGTACAGTAAGTGGGATCATGAAAAACTTGGTTGGTTTGTACATCACAGAAAATTTACTATCTTAATCAATCTAAGTGCATGGCTCAATAATCATCCAGACATTCACAGGATTGTGCAACAAATCTCAAATTCTTTTCATCTTGTAAAAAAGAATATCATGGGAGCCCGGCTGAAGAATGAGCTATCCATGGTCCCCTACCACAGATGGCCCACGGAGGAGGATATCTAAGCTGACTGGGGATGGGGGATGGGAAAGGGGGGCAACGGGAAATTGGGGATAACAACTCATGGTTGGCCCACTAAACAATGTAAATCATTATGAACAATAAAGATAAAAAAGAATATCTACCTCTATTAAGTTCTCTGCATCTATGAGTAGGACTCTTCTAGAAAACCTATATAATAGGATCGTGCAATATTTACTTTCTGTGGCTGGATCAGTTCACTTAGCCACAACATCATTGATGTTCCTCTCTGTTTTGGCATGTGTCAAATTTTTCTTCCCTTAAGGCTGAATAATATTTTCGTATATATATACACACATATATAAGTATGTATATAATATTTTCTTAATCCATTTGTTTATTAAGACATTTATAAATTTGTTTCTGCTTTCTTAACTATTTTAATAATTCTGATATGAACTTTTTAGTATGAGGTGATATTCCTGAATTTTTAGAATGATCAAACATGATTGCCCTATTTTCTAGTAGTTGTAACTTCAAAAGGAGAATGAAGTAGAGTTTTCCATGCAACCTTTCCTTGTCCTCTTGAATACAAACATCAGTCACTGAGCTTGTATGAACTTTACTGAAAACATTTTCAGTAGGCATCTCAGATGCTATCTCTAACCTCCAGTATGCTCCCCATGACTCCCGCTCATCCGCTCTGCACTTAACAAGCACATCCTTTCAGGTGCTGAAGCGACAGTGCATCATGTCCCGCTTTGTTGACCACACTCTCCTCTGTGTGTCTTCATTGTCACACCATTGCACCTTCAAGTTCTATACGTTCAGCTCACAGTTGGGTAACTGCCTATCAGTAGCCCAGTAATAAAACCTCATGCCCCAACTTTCAGAGGAGGCAAAATAACCATGTGAGGTTTACATTCAATATTATTCTGTATGAAAAAAAGAAAACTGTATTTTGACTGTATTGTGTCCATCCTCCGCAAAACAGGAAGAAACATTGGTTTTGAACTTAAATGGTTATGTTGCTCCCATCCCGTTCTTCAACACTGCTCTTTGTGTACTATCCAGAGATCTTGTGAAAGCTGTACACCCATCCGAGATTTGCTCTGCTGTTCCCTCTGAATTCCGGCTACTCTCCATCCTTGTCACCTGCAACAACCACAGTGATTTCTCTGTGTCCTGTGATTATAACAGTCTCCCCCCCACACACAACCTCCTCCTTGAGGGATCTCTTCTCATCTCCCATGGCAACATCTTTCCTAAGACATATCTTCTCCCAAATTTTAGGTCCTCAGCTTTGTTCTTTGTGAATAATCATCAGAAAGACATCTGAGAAGGCCTCTCTTTGCTGTAGTTTTTATTTCAAACAGGAGCTAAAAGGCAACATGTTCAGTGTGATGTGGGCACTAACTTTTGACTTTACTATCACTTCAAGAAGGGAAGGCAAATTTAGTGAAGAATAGCAATTAATAAATAGCAAGAAATTGTCTATTCTTAGACATGTTCTGTTTGAGAGCACCTAATGGGAAGACAGATTGCGCTATATGGATAAAATGAGTCTTTGTCAAGTATATTGAATCTTCTTAGGACAGGTAACTGGCAATCAAATTCCCCAAGGGTGATCATTCTCAGAGCTGGCCATCTAAAGCCCTCAGCAGAAATAATGCTTATGTTTTGGAGTAATATAGAATGAGTTTTCAAGTATTATTTATTTTAGTTTCATTGGGCTATAAAATAATTTAGATTTTTTTACTTTTTCAATAAGGATAAAATCACTGAAGTAAAACAAAGCTATTTATAAAGTCATCCTGAAATGATTGTTAGTATTTTGGAATTTATTTTTAAATGTTTTATGTTATATATATATATATATATATATATATATATATATATATATATATATAATTAACACACATCGGTGGTACATATTACTGGGGTCCACTGTGTAATTTCAATACACACATCCAGGAGGCATTGATTATACCCAGCCTCCCGTCTTCCATCTGACACTCCATCTAGCACATAGTAACCATTATTCTATTTTCAAGAGGCTCTTCTTTCTTTTTGGCCTTGTCTGCATCATCCTTCCCTCCCATCTCTCCTTCCATTCCTCCTCTCATTCCTCCTCATTCTTTTTCTCCTACTCCTTGACATTTTCTTCCTCTTCCTCCGCTTATTTTCTTCTTTCATCTACACAGGAGGACAAGCAAAAGACACTGGGCTTTTTGTACTGGCTGTTTTGCTTAATGATCTTCTATTGTTCCTTTCTTTTTTGTGGCAAATAACAGTAATTCATTCTTCTTTATGGACTGTGTATATACATCATCTGTTCATATCCAATCACCTGTACATGGGCATCTAGGCTAGTTGTATGTGAAACTTATTGTAAATAGTGCTTCCGAGATGCTCACTTTTGTATAATGACTTGAATCCCTTTGAATAAATATCCAGAGGTGGGGGGGATTCGATTTTCATATTACTTCTATTTATAGGTTTATCAAAGAAAACTCCATCTTGTTTTCAAAATGTCTATGCTATTACTACTAACAGTGCATAAACAGTTCCTGTATTTTTACATCTTTGCCTCTGATTGGTATTCCTATAGCTTTGATGACAGCCATTCTAACTGGGGGTCTGTTGAAATCTCAACTTTCACTTGTATTTTTCTGATAGCTGAGGAGACTCAGTATTTTTTCATATTTATTTGTCATTTCTTCAATGAGAAGTATATTCAGGTCAATTTCCACTTTTTGAAGTGGGATCACTTTTTGTTATTAAGTTATTGTGAGTTCTTTCTATGTTTTGCACATTAACTCTTTGTCAGAGAAGTGACTGGTTAGGATTTTCTTCCATTCCCTGGTTCTTCCCTTCACCCTGTGTATTACATACTTTCACAGGAGTAATTTTATTTGATGCAATCCTGTTTGTCAATTGTGGCTTTTCTTTTCTGTGCTTTGATATTTCTATCCAATATCTCGAAGCATTTCCCATGTAATTTTTTTTTCCTAACAGGTTAGAATTTCAGATCTTACATTAAGGTCTTCAATATCTCCTGAGTTTTATTCAGGGTGAGAAACAAAGGCCAAGTTTTAGGATTTTTTTATATGTATAATTTTCTTAGCACTGTTTGTGGAAGATTGTCTTGACTTTAGTGTATGTTTTTGGTATCTATGTTGAGAATCGGTAATTGTGAAAATGTGTTTATTTCTGGGTTCTCTCTTTTGCTACATAGGTCTATGTGTCTGTTTATAATGCCAATATGATGCTATTTTGGCTACTACATCTCTGGAATAGAACTTTGAAACCAGCCAATATGATGCCCCAACAGTGTTCTTCTTCATAAAGGTGCTTTGGAAGTTAGGGTTTTCTTTTTTTTTTCTTTTCTTTTTTTTCTTTTCTTTTCTTTTCTGTTCTTTCTTTCTTTCCTTTCTTTCTTTCTTTCTTTCTTTCTTTCTTTCTTTCTTTCTTTCTTTCTTTCTTTCTTTCTTTTTTTGTAGGACGGGGTGGAGGGGATGAGGAATGTGATGGAGATCCCATTTAATTTCTAGATTGCTTTGGGTAGTAAGACAATTTAGCATTAATTCATCTAGTCCATGCAAGTAATAACTTTCCACTGTTTGGTTTGCGAATTTCTTTGTTTATTTTTATCACTTTTCATTTCTAATGTTTTCAGTTCAAGACTGCTCTTTTCTCCTTTTGACCAAATTGGCCAGGGGTTTGTCAAGCTTGTTTATTTTTTTCAAAGAAACAACTCTTTGATTCATTTATTTTTTGGTTTTCATAGTTTCCAGTTCGTTGATCTCTGATCTGATCTTAATTATTTCTTTTGGTCTGGAGCTTCTAGGGTTGATTTGTTCTTGTCTTCCCAAAGCTTTTAGGTGGCTGCTTAGCTTATTAATTTGAGATTGCTCTGTCTTTGTTATGAAGGCATTTAGTGTTAGGAATTTTCCCCTTAGGACTTCATTGTGTCCCAAAAGTTTTGGTATGTTGTGTTTTCATTATATCTAGTTCAAGAAATTTTGCAATTTCCTTTGTGATTTATTGAATTACCCATTCATTGTTTAATAGCAAATTGTTCAGTTTCCAGGAGCAGGTGTAGTTTTTGTTGATTCTCTTATTAATTTGTAGCTTTACCGCATTGTGTTCTGATATGATGTTGGGCGTTATGTCAACTTTAAAAAAAATAATGTAGGCATGATTTATGTCCCAAAATCTAGTCTATTTTGGAGAAGGTTCCGTGGGCTGCTGAGAAGAATGTGTATTCTGTAGAATTGGGATGGAATGTTCTGCAGACGTCTGTCTGGTAGGTCTAATTGATCTAATGTATTGTTAAGATCTATGACTTCCCTGCTGAATTTCTATTTGGATGATCTGTCTAGAGATGATAGTGGGTTATTAAAGTCTCCTATTTTTGATTCTCAATTTTAAATAGGATTGCTTTCAGAATTTCTGAGCAAACTATTATTAGTTAGAAAAATAGCTATGGACTTAGTGTCTCTTATTTAATTGATTTTCTTCAATTTTAAACAATTTTTACTTGATTCTTTACCTCTTAGCCTCCCTTCTAATTTGAGATTTTATTGCACAGGTCATATTTGAAAATTTTACAAAATATATTTATTTATTAATTTATTTATTTATTCCATTTCTAGGTATAGAAATTGTTTAAGCATATTTTGTAAGATTGGTCTGCTGTCATGAATTCCCTCAGGTTTTGCTAATCTTGGAATATCTATATTTCTCATTTCTAAAGGATAGTTTAGCTTAGGATGGTATTTTTGTTTGGAAGTTATTTTCTTTCAAAACGAAATATTTCAGGACATTCCAAGCTCTGCTTTAGTTTGTTGGGTCATCTACTTTGAGTCTAATATAGCCACCTTTGGATATTCCTTGAGAACATTGTTTTACAGGCTGTAAAATGATTAACATAACCCTTATGAATATTTGATTGCAATGTCTTAGCCAACATCTTTTCCAGTTATTTCTATTTGAATTTCCACAGACCTTATGTATATGAATGTTTATGTCTTCTTTTTTATTATCCGTAATTAGATACATTGAATGAACAAATAATGAATTTATATCTCCATTTCCCCAATTTCCGTATTCCCTGTCCCCAATCTGCTGGATATCTCTGTGGGTAGTCTGGATCAGTCCATGTGGTAGGGGGTTATGGATAGCCTAGGAGTCAACCCGATAATGCCCCCCTTTGTATGTTGTTACTGAGGGGGGCCATGTCTCTGGGAGTTCTCCCCCACATGGCTCTTCCAATCTTTCCACCCCCTCTTTCACTCAGTTCCCTGAGTCATGGTGGGTGAGTATTAATGCTGCTTTATTGTTGAGGTCTTAGGGAGTCTCTGTACTTCTGCTTTAGGTTGTGTTGAAAACATTGTTGTCTGTCTCGCTGGCTTATCCTGTGTTGACTGACTGGCTGTGGTTGTGGGTCTCTTGCTTATCCCACCACTCTCTGTGGGGTTCCATGTGGAGCCTCCACGGTAGGTCTGGGGTGGCCCATCTCTTGCCAGGATATCAGCTATCAGGCCTGCAGTTCATTGGTAGGGTTGGAGGGTCCATAGCTCTCTCTCTCTCTGCCTTCTGAAAAATACAAACAGAATCTCCATCGGAGAATGAGATCGGTATAGGTTAATTTAGATACACATTTCTGAATTGGCTAGATTCTATTTTGAGTAGCCTCTTTGTAAATCACTCCTATAGTGCATTTCTCTTTGGGGTCCCAAGATTCTGGTTCCCAGTGTATTTCCCTCTGAGTCCCCAGTTCAATTTAAGGGATCCCAGTCACTGTGTGGATTACTTGACTGAATTAAAAGCTGTTGATTGCCTCCCCCAGGCTTTGGCTCCTCCATTGCACAAGTATTCCTTTCTTGGATCCCCGTTCTCTCCCAGTAGGAAATATGGTCAGCCTACTCACAGCAGCACTGTGTTTCATGCCAGTTGTCTCTATTTACTCTAGCTGTTGTTGATCAGCTTCCCCTGGCAGTTTATGCAGTGCCTTCTAGCACTACATAAGCTACCATTTGGGGGCTGGTTACCATTCTGGGCCTTGAAGGGTCTCTCAATGCTGATCGATGGCTTTTTGTGGTTTCTTCAGCAACAGGATCTTACCTCAAGCCTGGGGTGGGTATTCAAGAGCTTTGACAGAATTCTGTCTTGTTTTTAGGACCTCGTGGGTCACTTTGGTCTTTCTTAAATCAAGGAAGTGTTTTGCTTTTATTTAATTTGAATAAGTTTCTATTCTCTTAAACTTTGTGTATTCCCTTTTAGATTTGCTGATGATGTGTTTGATTATTTTATGATGCCAATAATGTCTTGAATGCTCTCATTATTTTTTTCTGACTATGATATCTCAAATGATCAGTCTTTAAGGTCCAATATTTTTTCTTTCCCTCAACTTAGTTTGATGTTGAAACTTTCAATTGATGTTTGATTTGATTCATTTGTAACTTCATCTTTAATATTTCTGTTTTCTTCTTTTTCAAGATCTTCATTTTCTGATTTTGTCATTCATATCTTGTATTGTCCATCTGGTTTATTCAACTGTTTGCTATATTCTCTTAGATGCCATTGAAATTAAAAAATCATCTACCTCAATATGTAACCATTGTGTTCTTCTTTTTGGAGGAACGGGTGAGTGCTGCACGAGCCTGCTCAGCCTCCTCCTTCAACTTTTCCTTTACTCGTAGAAGTATGTTTCCCCAAGCCAGGTTTATACTATTTATTTACTTCTGTGTAATGATCAAAAATATCATGGATTGTAGATAGATTTAAAAGCATTGCAGATACTTCTGTGTCATTTTGATGTCCACAGGGAAGACTGCTAATATGAGTGGACTATTATTTTTCACACTAACATATGTCTCAGTTATGACAGCTGGTTTAAATGCTGTTTTTACCAACATTTCTGTGTGAACTTATGTGTGAATGTCTCTGTTGTGCTACTGTAATATTGTCTAATTAAAGTAAACTACAAAAGGTGACTGACAAGGTCAAGATAAAAAATATTTTTCTGGCATTTGGGAGGATATTGCAAAATTTCCCCCCGTAGACTGAAACTATTGTACAAATTCTGGTGGATATGAACATTGGGAGGCATGATCTTGACTGATGTTCTTATATTGACTTAAAAAGCACATCTGGAGCTGATGCTGGCTTCCTCTGATTTTCATTATAGAACCTTCATTTACCATTTGAAGCACTGTCTTTAACACTATGAAAGAGAATATTAATTCATCATTTTATTCTAGAAACTCAGGAGGGCACAGCTACCTTCCTCCAAACAGTGCTAATGTGCATAATTAAAATATTAATAGTATTGTAAATAATATATGTATATATGTATAGTGTATGCATTTATATGTGTGTGTATACACAATGGGAATGGAAAAGTCTTAATGACATTCTTAGGATGAGACACTACACAAATTTAATATAAAAATAAATGGGTTGGAGTAATGGCTAAATGGTTAACAATTGACAGGCAATGCCTAACTACCCAGTTTTAATTCCCTGATACTCAAGTAAAGTCAGATGCACAAATTACACATGCATCAGGAGTTTGTTTGCAACAACTGCAGGCCCTGGTGTACCTATTCTCTCTCTCTCTCTCTCACTTGCAAATAAATAAAAATTTAAAAGTCATTCTAAATCAAACAGGAGTGATTTAGAACCTCTCTGTCCCCTCCCGTGGATTCTCTTTTTCTTCCTGGTAATGACTTCTTCCAATGTTCTTCTTTCAAGTTCTGTGGTTGTTCCTATTGTGTGTTTTAACTTCTATAGTTGGGAACTTGCAAAGTTCTGATTTGACTCCATATCAGGACATGTTCTTCTTTCCTTTGATATCACTCCACCTACTACCCTGTGTCCTGCAGGATGGCCCCTGTTATTCCAAGTCTTCAACTACCAAAGGATTTTTTTTTCATACATTCTTTCCTGACACTTACTCATCATTCCTCAGGTATTTGTCACCTTGTTTTGTTCTGTTCGTGTTAGTAAAGTGAAGTGTTTCCTGTGACTTGGCAACTCTGCAGCACATTCCTAACAACTCTTATTTTTAGAGTTCCAGTAGCTTCATGTTACCTGAGGACACCTTTCTTTTTCCTTTTTTTCTCATGTTTATTGTGAATAATTAGATACACTGCAAAGAAAGTCTTAAGATGGTATTCCCATTTCCCTCCTCCCTGTTCCTACCTTGCTAGGGTTCTTCCTATGTGGGCTTGCTGGACCATTGTATGGGGTAGGGGGTTATGGATTGTACCAGAGGTAGCCAGAATTCTTTTCTCTCTCTCTCTCTCTCTCTCTCTCTCTCTCTCTCTCTCTCTCTCTCTCTCTCTCTTCTACCATGGCTCTTAAAATCTTTCAGCCCCCTCTTCCACTCAGATCCCTGAGTCATAGTGGGTGAGTTTTATGTCTGCTTTACTCTTGAGGTCTTAAGAGTCTCTGGATTTCTGCTTTGCATTTTGTTGGGTATCCTCATTGTGTGTCTCCATTACCCCTTCAAAGTTTATCTGAGTTGCTGTGGAGGTAGATCTCTTGCTCATCTCTCCACTTCCTCAAAGGTATTGTTTGCACTCTTTATCATAAGTTAGGGATGGTTCATCTGTTGCCTGGACGTCAGGCAGCATCTCATGTCCTGTTGGTAGGATTGGGCTGTCCATGGTTCTCGCTGCCTTCTGAAACATACAAGTAGAATCTCCAACAGAGATTGAAATAAGTATTGGTTAAATGAGACAAATATTGTTAATTTTTTGAGATTCTAATGGTTGTTTCCTCTCTGTAGATTGCTAGGTAGTGGGCTTCCCCTTGGAGCCCAGGTTCTTGGTTTTCATATGGGATTGCCATGCATCCAGTTCCAATTAAGGTTTACCTGCCCCTGAGGGGATCTCTTAGCTAATTGACAAGCTGTTGATTATCCATCCACCCAGGTATAGTGTGACTATTGCACAGGTGAGAACTTCTTGGTGTTACTGGTCTCTACCAGTCTTCATCATTCTTGAACATCATTCAGTGTTGTATATCTATGACTTAACAAACCAACCAACTGATAAACATAACCCAGATAAGTGATTTCCTCAAAAGTAAACTAAAGTGATTTTAAAACCCTTTATGTCTTACAATGTATTTCATTTTAAATATGTTAAAAGGCAGCCAAAGTTCCAAAAGCTATTGAGAAAAAAATAATGTCATGCTGGGCTCTTGGCTTTTCAAATCTTTTCTCCTTAATGTATCGGGTTTACACACACATAAACAGGTTTGATCATAAAAGACTATGTTAGAAACTGGTGTTCTCTGATCATAATAATGTAAGCATATTGAATAATTAGAGGCTTGGGCCACCATTCTTGGCTTTTTCTGATGTCATTTAAGCAATTGATTAAGAATTGATTAAGCAGTATTATTATGAGACAGTTTATTCAATTATTTACTTATTATTTTAGTACATTTATTGAGTACTTAAGTTTCACTGATATTGTCACTAAGAATCAATATTTTTCTATAATTTGAATTACATTTAAAAGTTAATTTATGTCACAAGATGCTTCTATATGAATATATATGCATATAATTACAATGGAAAATAATTTTATATATCTTATAATTAAAATAACAATTTTTTCATGAAAATGGCTCCAGATTTCTGTTTTAAAATTATTTTACTCACAGACAATTAAAAATTTAATATGTCCATTAAATTTTAAAATTTTGTTGCTATATATTTAGCTTGTCATTAATTTAAAATTTTATCCGTTCTCTATGAATAAAACCATTCTTAATAAAAGTATATATGTAATGTTTTGCAGTATATTGAATCAATCAAGAATCAAGTTACTTGGGCTAAAGAGACAGCTCAGTGGTTATGATGTTTGCTTGTGAAGCATGATGGCCTGGTTTCATTTCCTCAGCCCCCATGTAAAGCCAGATGCACAAAGTGGCATATGCATCTGAAGTTCATTTGCTGCAGTAAGAGGCCCTGTTGTACCCATTCTCCCCCACACGCATTCTTTGCAAACAAATAAATAATTTTATTTAAATAATTAAGTTACCTAACAATTTATATTGTTGAGAATTCTGGTAGTCACTGTGCTGGATAGTTCTGGCTTGAATGAGCACTGTAGGAGCTGTATCACCTGAAACATTGATAAGAGATAATTCACATAGTTGGTTGTGGGTTCTCCACTGCCTAGT
>PVHP010033714.1:0-19587 GCA_004024765.1 Zapus hudsonius
GAAGAGAAGAGAAGAGAAGAGAAGAGAAGAGAAGAGAAGAGAAGAGAAGAGAAGAGAAGAGAAGAGAAGAGAAGAGAAGAGAAGAGAAGAGAAGAGAAGAGAAGAGAAGAGAAGAGAAGAGAAGAGAAGAGAAGAGAAGAGAAAATGGGCACACCAGGACCTCCAGCCATTGTACTCCAGATGTATGCACCCCTTTGCGTATCTGGCTTTATGTGGGTACTGAGGAATTGAACTTAGGTCATTAGGCTTTGCAGGCAAGCGCCCTAATACTGAGCCATCTCTCCAGCCCTATCGTTACTTATAAAATATTCTGCATATGATCACACTCTGCCTCCTTTTCTTTAGCTTCCATGAAGAAGTGTAATCTGAAGATGACATTCAGAAAGGATGTAGTAATTGCCTTTGAGTAATCTTAGCCAGCCATGTAAGTCACATGGAAGGCAATTTGAAATTAATATGAGGAAATTATCTATAAATCAGAACTTTATTTTAGAAAAGAATGGGCTGGTCTCCGAAAGTCATGAACTCTGTACAATGAACAGGTGTGCTTAGACACTGGGTTGCCATGTTCTGCATGTTGTGATGGAAATTCCCACGCTGGGTCACAGCCTGGACTCAATGAGAGTGAAGACTCCCAAGGCAAAGTTTTAGCCTACAACAGGAGCTGCTTTGTTCAAAATGGTCTAATATGCCAAAACTGCCCCAAAGATTAGGACATATTATCAAGAAATCAATAAGTAAAACTCCCGATTATTATTATACTTCTAAGAACACATTTTCAGGAAGTTACTAATTGTGAAATGCAGTGGTAAAATACACTCAGGAACAGAACAGTCGTGTTTTTATTGAATATGTGTGACTGAAGAAGAGGTGGATCGTATACCCTTTAATTGCTAAGATTATGGCAAATATTTGAACCATTGCAATAACCTCATGGAGAGAAAAGATTTTCAGCACTATTTTACATCGGCTCTACTCCGTGTGCTAGTTCATCAGATGGGAAGCTTCTGGGATAGCATCCAAGAAAATCAGGCAACTCAGAACACCTTTTCCAGAAATACTGCCAGGTTCTTTTGACCTCTTCCTTTACTGATTTTAAAATTTTAAGAAAATTTCTTTTGATTTTCTAGTTTTATTTTGAAGGGTACTTGCCCTTTCGAGGTATACATACTATTCAGTAAGATCTTGGTTCAGTTCTACTATCCTTTCCTCAATTTCTGGGGTCTGTGATATAAAACACATTTAGGCGCTAGAGAGATGGCTCAGCAGTGAAAGCCCTTGCTTACAAAGCCTGATGCTCCAGGTTCGATTCCCCAGTAAATGGTATATGCATCTGGAGTTCATTTGCAGTGGCAGGAGGCCCTAGCGTGCCCACACTCACTCATTTTCTGTGTGTACCTCTCTCTCTCTCTCTCTCTCTCTCTCTCTCTCTCTCTCTCTCTCTCTCTCTCTCTCTCTCTCAAATAAAAATATAAAACACACTTAGGTTATCAGTTCACAATGGAGCATGTAGTTACAAATGCTGGCTAGGACAACCAGGGTGTTGTAAGCAAAATGAAAAAAGAAACAAATCCTAATGAAATTTATTGCTTTTCTGAAAATTATTTTGTATAAAATGTTAATTAAAATGAATTTTCCATCATAAAAATGCCTCCTCTAATGAGAGGAGGGAACAGTTTCTTTGCCATATTGTAGCCATAATGATTTAGCAGGTTCTTATTTTCCCATATTAGCAAGATTTCAAGTATATTTGCAAATTTCAAAATCAAAACACCAGGCAGCACAAATTTATGACACACTGTATTTTTATTAATAAAAATCCAGGCATAATAATGAGAATTTTGTGCAATATGCAGTGACATAATAAAAAGGATTGAAACAATTAGAGTAACTGAACACTTTCATAAACACAAAAAAAGAAAAGGCAGTAAAACTATACTCATTTGAGAATCAAATTTACTTATAATCTATAAGTCTGGTATATGCTGGTATTGGGTTAACACAGCTTTACTTTTGACACTATAAAATTCATAACTCTTGTTTTGTTGAGATAGGGTCTCACTATAATCTAGGCTGGACTCAAATTCAAAGCAACCTCCAAAGGATTACGATTTCAAGTGTAACATACTCAGCTTAAAAATTTATAACCTTTGGAGCTGGGGAGATGGCTCAGCGGGCAGG
Source organism: Zapus hudsonius (assembly GCA_004024765.1). Taxonomy (NCBI): domain Eukaryota; kingdom Metazoa; phylum Chordata; class Mammalia; order Rodentia; family Dipodidae; genus Zapus; species Zapus hudsonius. Next base: position 2,182 of record PVHP010033714.1, read on the forward strand.
AGTGCTTGCTGTACAAGCAGGAGAACCTGAATTTGATGCCCAAAACCCATGTAATACAGCATGCATGCCTATAACCCCAATGATGAGGGTTTGGGAAGACAGCAGAATCACTGGGGTTCTCAGTCAGTCTGCCCAAGAAATGGCAACTCAAAGTTCAGTAAGAGACTCCATTTCAAGGAAATATAGTGGAAAACTGATCAAGGGAAATATGTGATTTTTTTTGTTCCACACATGTGTACATAGGGCACATGCACACACAGATTCTTACACCACATGCTATATACACAAAAACATAGAAAAAAATAAAAATCTGTAACTTTTAACAAGGAATTAAAATGGCAGATACTCTAGATACTAATTCTGCAACTAATCTCCCTTATACTCAGATTATTTGGTTTATTTAGTATAATACTGTTCCTAGCTAAAAACAAATTTACATTTCCTAGGCTGAGTAATTCTATCCAGGGATATATCACTGGAAGGCATGGGAAGAAATGCAAGGATAGTCATTTTCAAGGCAAATATCCCTTTGTCTTTGCTGTCTGTCTTTCATTCATCTCTAGCTGGAAGAAATTGTGATGTTGGAAGCTGTTGGAAGGGACCTTAGGATACAGAGATAGTCATCACCTAGAAGTCACAAAGTAGCATAAGCCTCTTCTAACATCCTGAGCAACTATATAAACTATGAAATGGCTTTTTTAGGACTTCTTGTTACATGAAGAATATAAACTAGTTTATATATGCTGCTCATTAGTCAGTACATATTTCAGTCTTTAGTCTACAATATCCTGCCCAACCAGCTCTTACTGATAAGAATAGCATAGGCATTGCTGCTGTTACCTTTTCATTGCTGGGACAAAACACCTGACCAAACATAGAATATGGAAGGGAAGGGTTTATTTGGGCTTATAGTCTCAAAGGAAAGTTTTATCATGGTGGGAGAAAAGCATGGCAGAGCAGAACTGGGAAGCACATCTTTCCACAGCAGGAGACAGTAGTAAGAGAAAGCTACTTAACAACAACAACAACAAGAAACACCCAGTAGTGCTGGACTAATAAACCACAAGATCTGTCCCCAGGACATACCTCCTCCAGCAAGGCTCTACATCACAAATTACTATCAGCTGGATACCAAACATTCAAAACACATGAGACTATGGGGGACATCTCATTCAAACCACTACATTTTGACCCAGCTCCCTAGATGGTTACATCAGCCCGCTCCTTTCAAAAGAACCAGCACTCTTCCTAATGTCCCAATGCAGAGCAGCTGGCCCATTCTCAATGGTGGTCATCTCTTAAACAATTGCAACTGAAGCAGCCAAGGTCTCTGCAAACCAAGATCCATTCGCATTTCCTCCTGTGCCAAAATTCACATTTTTCACATCCTTCTTCTCTGTAAGTTTCTTCAATCAAACTCACCAGTTCATTGTTTTTAAATTCAACTTTTCTCTAATCCTCAGGACACAGGCAGAATGCAGTCAGAATATTACACAAAATGCCTCTAGTCTGGTCCTCACAGAGCCTTCCCCAACTGCCTTTTTTTTCTTTCCCTCTTTGAAACCTCATAAGCTGAGCCTTTACAGTTCACAGTTCTTTCTACATTTTAGGTCTTTCAAACTCTCACTAGACTGGCCCATCATGCTCTGCTTACAGCACTGCAAGGCTTCTCTAGTCCAAAGTTCCAAATCCTAACATATTCCTCCTGAAAACCATTTTTTAAAAAAGCCAGTCAGGTTCATTGTAGCAACAGCCCCTGTTGCAGTCAGCCATTCACCACTGGGCTGAATCTCTAAACCAGGCACAGTTATGGGAGGAAAGGATTTATTGAAGGTACAGATCCAGGGGAAGTTCCATAACAGTGAAAAGAGGCTGGCCACCCTTCACAGGTCCAAGCAGAGAGAGAAACCCATCACCAACACCACACACACAAGAGCAAACAGGCAGGAGGGCAAGGGAAAGAAATCTCCTTCCCCCTTATATAGCCTTAGGGCAGAGGTCTTACAACCTTATCCAGACTTAATGACTTCCCTAGTCCCTGGAATTTCCTTCCTGTACTGCCCACACAGGAAGGGATGTTAATTTCTAGCTTTCCTGAGCTTCCTTACATCCTGCCCCTACTGAGAAGCTACCTTCCTGTAAACATCCTCAGAGGCCAACCCAAGATTACTAAAAAGGTAAAGTTGACAACAAAACCTAGCCATCACAGCCCCACTTCTCATTACTAATTTTTCCTTGGAGTCACCTTCTCATTGCTGGGGCAATGTACCTGACCAAAAGCAGCTTCTGGGAGGAAAGGGTTTATCGGGACTTACAATCTCAAGAGGGAGTTTCATTATGGCATGTGTCATAGTCAGCCACTCGCCACTGCGATGAACCTTCAAACCAGGCACAGTTATGTGAGGAAGGAATTTATTTCAGCTACAGATCCAGAGGAAGTTCCATAATGGAGAAAGAGGCTGCCCCCCTTTTCACAGTCCAAGCAGAGAAAGGAAAATCATCACCAGCAAACAGCAAGCTCTGCTGAGCTCAGACTGCTCTTTGCATATCTATGATTGGAATTCCAGATCCACCCCCAGAAACACTTTAGGGATGGAGCCTAGGATCCAGCCTGGAGGCTGGAGACAATTTTTTAAATAAAATCCATAAATCTATTGGGGGACGTCCATTCAAACTACCACAGCATGGAAGAACAAGGATGGGCATCACATCTTGCCATAGCCGTTGGGAACTAGCGGCAAGAGTGAGACAGCTCTGGTTAGGGGGAAAATGGGCTAATAAATCTCAAAGTCTACCCCAATGATATACCTCCTCCAGCAAAGCTTCGCTTCCCAAACTGCCACCAGCTATTAACCACGTATTCAAAACATATGAGACTATGGAGGACATTCATGGAAACTACAAGAACCTTTAAGAATTTCAAAATACCCTTATATCAACTACTACCCATCTTCATCCATGCAGAGAATTACTGATTCTGTTTGTTTGGATACGCCCAGGCTGTGCTTGGGAATAAACCAAGTCGTGGATATGTCATTAACATTTTGAATAAGTAATCCATGGATAGTAAATGTGTAGAAAGATGAAAATGCAACTAAATCTGAGGCACAGGGTTGATGAGGAAATCTAGGATTATTTTCCTTGTCTACTCTCTATGGTCTATGAATAGAACTCTGAGGAATTTGTTCACATAAGCCCTATGAAAACAAAGATGGAGAAACATACATACATAGAACAGACACCAAATTGTACTAGTCTGTGTTTCAAACAGACATGAGTGCAGACCTTATTTGCCAGACACAGAGGATCAGGTTGTGAGAGAATCTCCCCATTGTACCCCACAGTTTACAGAGAGACAATATGAAGAGCCACAGAGACTCAGAATGATGAACAAGTCCCCAGTACCTAAAAAGGAAGAGACAATACAAGCATATGACGCCTGTGTTTCTGAATGGAACCTGCTTTCTTCCTCTTTTAAAAAATGCTATTTGCATGGTTTTATGACATAGAATAAAAATGGCACAGTAATTGGTAATTTTGAGGTATAAAATGTGAAACATAAAACAAGGGGTTATAAATCAGCTGGCGCACAAATAAAACATTTAAGGCTGTCATTCAAAACCATTCCACAGGATGTATTAAGATGTGTGGGAGGTTAGTTCTATTTTAATAACTGAAGCCTGCAGGAAGGTTTTATGTCTCCAAACTCTTAGCCAAAATATCCAGGACTGACTAGAACCCTGAAAATGTACTTTTATATTATGTTAACCTAAAGGATGAAGGAAAGTGCCTCAGAAGACTGTTTGCTTCATAGTAAGGCTTATCTAAGGTCAAAGTGGTCTTTATCTGCAGTATTTGTGCATAACCAAATCATGTTCAATGGTTATCCCACCATTTTATAACAAATATGAAGTCAGCTACCATTTACCAAGGCGGGTGTCTTGCACTTGAGCAGATCTGAGCATTCTGAATGACTGGTTGTATAACCCAAGTGGCCACACACACCTCCATAATATGCCTTTGATGTGCAGAATGGGATGTGGCAATGGTGTTGTACTTATTATTGAAATGTATTGAAAACAATTCCATCTTGAATCCTGCAACATTTGTGCCCTTTATATGGAGAGCAATAGCAATTTCTTACTGGGAAAAGTTGATCCCATCTACTATAACAATAATTTGTATATGAAATGTCTTATAGGCTTATGTGTTTAATGTTTAGTCCATATCTGGTTGTGCTATTTTGGAAGGTTCTAGAAACTTTAGGGGGTGGGCTTAGCTTGAGGAAGTGGGTTACTGGGGCAGGAGAGGACCTTGCTCTCTGGCCTTCCTTTCTGCTTCCTGTCTAGCAGGAGGCACAGAAGTGCCTTCACCACATATTCCTGCTATCATGGTGTTTTGCCAGAGTGCATGGGGATTAGTAACCATGGACTGAACTATTCTTAAGTGTGAGCCCAAAGAAATCTTTCCTCCTCAAATACTTTGTCACAGTAAGAAGACAGCTAATGAGTACACTTTGGAAATCACTGTTCCAAATTGTCGGGTGCTGTCCAATAACATATATGGGAGGGGGAGAAAGATAGTTACAAGGAGTAATTAGAATATTGCATTATGCTTAAGTATTAAATTCTAAATTGTTTCAGAGCAGAATTTGATTCAATCTTTAATTTATAGGTCTGGACCCTACAATATATGTTGATTTCTCCCAAGACTAGGCCATACTTAATTATGAAACATAATACATTTTTACACTGAGGCATTTTATTCATATATATGCTTACTATCCCTAGAAAAAGAATCCAGGATTTTCCCTCCAGTGTGTTTTCGTCTTGCTTCCTCTCATGGTCCATGATGCCAGCTGAGGTTGTCAGTACAATGAAACCAAACTGACTGGATGGGTACAAATTATCCTGCCATTTTTCTAAGTCTCTGAGCTGTACATCAAATCTGGGGCTGTTCACACCATACTTGTTTGACCTGCCTATGAGGTTCACAACAATTTTCCCAGCCTTGTGATCATCAAAGATTTCAAATTTGCCAATGTATTTCTGCTTCATCATCACAATGAGAAACTGGACAATGACTTTAGAGCATGGCCTGACAAGGGCGTGGTGCTAGCCTCTGTTTTCAGCATTGTTGATGCTCTTAGAAGCATTCAGAACATTCATGGGCACCACGATGGCCCACAGAAAGAAGGCGGAAAGCACATAATGCATCTTGTTTGTCCATGTAGAAGAAATGACCTTGACCTATATAAGTGACAATAGCAAATAAATAACATCAGAAATGGAGGATTTGGTTCTGACTTTAACAAGGGAACACAATAAGCCGAGCTGAAGAATCCATCTTTTTCACCTTGCAAAGCTGTCTTTGCCACTAATGTCCAGACTTTGAGATTTCAAGACTCCCAAATAATAATGTTAGGAACCAACATCTTATGGTGCCTACAATTTAGGTATTATAGACAATCACCATGAGTTCATGAAAGAAAAGACACACGTGCTGGGATGAATCTCCAAATCAGGTACACTTTATGGAGGAAAGGATTTATTGAAGTAATAGATTCAGAGGAAGTTCCATAATGGCAAGAGGTTGGATCCTCACGGGTCCAAGTAGAGAGAGCAACCCATCACTAGTAACTCCAAAAGCAAGCAAGTATACTCAAACAGCCAAACACAGCAGGGAACTCCAGACTTGAGGTCAGACTATTCTTTGTATATGTACAGAATTCCAGACCCAACAAAGAAACACCTTAGAGCTGGACCCTCACCCAAACATTCCCACACAGCTCTCCAGCATCTGTAGATAGCCAAGCACCACACAGGCTGCATCGATTCCCCTAAGCTGCCACCTGTGACTGCCTCCCACCTGTGGTCATTGCCATCATCGCTGTCATCTTCAAACAGTGCTGCGTAGTGCTGACTGCACAAACAAGTGTCCTTCTCAGTGGAAAAATACTACCGTCCAGCTCAGCAAGACAGGTGGTGGGTTTCCCAGGTGGAAGCAGAAAGTTGACTATCTTCTAAAGCAAGAAGGGAAACGTGCAGAAAGTCTTACATGGTGGATGGGAAGTGCTACCTTGTTTTGCACATGAAAATGTGATAAAACATTTATTTGTTTGTTTGTTTGTTATGTGCAAGCAGGGTGGGAGAGAGAGAGAGACAGAGACAGAGAGAGAGAAAGAAGAGGGGGGACAATGGGCATGCCAGGGCCTCTTGCTACTGCAAACAAACACCAGATGCATATGCCACTCTGCATCTGGTTTTATTTACTATGTGCAAGCTTGGAGGGATTTGAACCTGGGGCTGTCAGGCTTCAAGCAAGAGCCTTAACCATTAAGACATCTCTTCAGTCCACAGTTTTTGGCTTTTTTTTTTTACTTCTAAAAAATACTTGAGTTCATTATTCAAACTTGAAATTTAGGCTTTGTCTTGTGACGAGTTTTCCCAACTTTAAATAAAGGGGACGAAGCAGATGAGTTTTAAGACGCCTACAAAGCTCTTTGCTCTGAGCCCTGGGTTTGATGTTGGCACATGCTCGCTGTGGCCAGGAAACATACAATGGAGATGCCCAACATGCCTCCCAGGTGTCCCTGAGCCTCAGCATCCATTTCTCTTCTAGCCCAGGGCAGCAGAAAAAGAAAAGATTTGGGCTTTTTGTGGGAATAATTAGAAGCAATATCATTACATCATTCAGAGCTCAGAAGTAAAGAAGCAGAATATTTTGAACATCAAAGTTTCAGGTGTTGGCTCAGAAAAATTCTCTTTTCCATTTCTGTTGAAAGAATGCTTCTTCCCCTCCCAGTAAAGCTAACTCCTCTGAAACTAAATAGGACCAAGGGGAGTTTAATATGGAGGCAAAAGCAGGATCCATCCCTGACCACTGACACAGACAAATGAGGGAAACCTGCCCAATTCTGATTTGAGTTGATGAAGAGCAGGGCTCACACCAAACACAGTAGTACCCTGTGTGGCAAAAACAAGTGGCCCACTTCTAGCGTGACACCAGGCAGACACCATGCATACACAAAGAAATCACTTCTCATTTTTACGGTTGTCCCACACCTCAAGAACTGAAGCTGAACTGAACCAACCTCAAACTGGTTCACTTTTGAGACCAAAGAAAGCCGCTAGCCTTAGCTCAGCTGGCACCCTAATTCCTATGTAATAATGTTTTCATTCCCAAAGACGTCAACACAGGAAGGGACTCCATAAAGAAACCTCTGAGCCCTGAGACACCTCATCTGACAGTGGAAATCTCTGGAAACCCATTCTTTACCAGATGTGCTGGCCCGGTGTCTTGTTTGCCCAGAGGGTGGAGACAAGCATGGGTGCCACATTCAGGTGGGGCCAGTGACTGCTGCTTCTCACTGTTCTGTGGGGTTTGTCAGGATATAACACATGAAGGAGGCAAGAAGCCCTCAATGCCAGTTGTGCTAGCTGATGAAGAAGAATTTCATCAGGTTTTTAGATAACAATTTTTCTGTGAGGGATGCTATTTTAAAAACGAGGGAAAGGCTTTCTGGATTGTATATAGGACAGGCCTTGGGGCAGCACATCACAACTGTTATTTCTAAGTAGGCCTTCAATAGGCATCTCAAATTGACAAGAGCAGCCAAAAGTCTGACCAGCAGACAACAAGCCAACATTGAGAACAGAAGACATGGTCAATGCACATACCAGCTTACAGCTTAGGAGTGGATCAGCTCTGCTTAATGCAGTTTTTGTTTGCATAGGATAGTTGAAGTACAAAAAGTATAGTATGTAAAATATATATCATTAATCCACTGATGAGAAGAAATAACCTCTCTTTTTATATTTATTACTATGGTTACAAACACATTAACCATTTAAGTTAGCAATGTCATGATCAAAATAACACAGCAAACCTAGAACTGACGGCAAGGTGTCACATCAGCTGGGAGGAAGCAGCAAGAGTAAACTAGGCATCTTCTGTGCCCTCCTCTAGTAAGGCTCCACTACCCAAAGCTCTGCCAATTGAGAATCAAGAAGAGGCTTCATCACAAACAAATGAGAGCATGGGGGACATTTCACACTCAAACCACAAGACCTTTGCTTCTTTTTAGCCTTGGCAGATTGGCAAGGGTTTCCCTGGTTTTGAAAGAAACAAGAGTCCCCAAACCTTCTTGGTTCTTTTCTACCAAGCCAGATTGCTAAATTACTGGTAACTAAGGGGAGATCAGGACAAGATACAGGCTTAGATGAGCATCACACAGAGAAAGAATGTCTGAGATTGTTCCCACCAAGCAGAGGCATGGAGGAGACTGGTTCTGTATACATGAAAGCAAGGTCAGGGACCAGGAGCAACTGAAAGTGGATTTTTCTATGTTGTAAATTTTGCTTGGTTTATAGTGGTACAAAGACTAGGAGGTGGGTTTGAGGTTTAACACTCTGTTGCTGATTCACAAAAGCAAGTCTTTCAGGTGTGTAGCTACAGTTCCCTTCAGCATTATCTGTGAGCATAAGAAAAATAAACTGCACAGTTTGTTGAGAAGCCCAAAGGGAAACTCCTTAGTCCTGAAAGAGAAAAATGCCTAGGAGAACACAGCTCTGGCATGGAGCTTCTTTCAATGGGCAGTGATGCTTTCTAGTATGTGTGATTGAGAAGCACCAGGAGGCTACAGGCTCCACCCCCAGACCCACCCTTCCTAACAAGTGAGGCAGGCTGCTGTCTGGCACTCTTAACCAGGAGAGCTCATTAAGATTAACTGTACCTGCTCTGTGAAAGTACACTGCATGTACAAGAATAGAGCCAGGCATTGAGGTTCACACCTTTAATCCCAGCACTCAGGAGGATCCCCATGAGTTCTGTTAGGTCAGTCTGGTCTACAGAGTGAGCTTGAGGTCAGCTGGGGATCTCAAAAACAAACAACAGAAAGAACCAGAACTGAGGAGCTACCCACTTAACCTTTGATTTAGATGGAATTTAAACAGCTTCATAATTGTACAAAAACATCATTTATGTACAATGGGGACTCACTCACCTTTTAGAGTGCACACAGAAATTATGCAGCAGATTTTAACTAAATCTATTTAGTTTCAAGCACCCCAACTACACACTCCCTCAGCCCACTCAATGGAGCACCTCCTTCTGAGTGGTGCCCTTCCTTCCTACCAGCCTTTCAACTCTAGGTAGTACGGATGAGACATTTACTTCATGTGTGTTGAAAGAAAAATGGAAGTGAGAAACTACTGCCTTAGGGATAAATATTAAATTGGGATGAAAGCCAAGCTACCCTGTGCTTTACTCCAAGACTGGATTGTCATCACCAGTCACATGTGGCTATGGGTCATATGAAAGGTACTGTCCACACTAATAGGTGCCAGATTCTGAAGACTTATGCAAAAAGAGTAAAATAACCCTAACTGCTATATATTGATTACATCAGTTACACTGGTGGCCAATTTAGATACACTGGGTTAAGTTTAGTATTTATATTTATTTTCAATTGTTTCTTTTTCCTTTTTTTTTTCCTTCCTCTAGGTAGGGTCTCACGCTAGTCCAGGCTGACTTAGAATTCACTATACAGTCTTAGGGTGGCCTTGAACTCACAGCGATCCTTCTACCTCTGCCTCCCAAGTGCTGGGATTAAAGGCGTGAGCCCCATGCCTGGCTTCCTTTTCCTGTTTTTAATGTAGCTATTACAAGTGTGGAATTATATATGTAGCTCACATTAATTTTCTATTGAACAGAACTGTTCAAATATTATTCTGGGGTGTTTGTTTGTTTGTTTGTTTGTTTGTTTGTTTGTTTGTTGAGTTACTGGGGATTGAACCCAGAGCTTTGTGCATTCTAAGGATTTATTCTACTACTGAGCTACATACATCCCAAGCCCCTTAGGTAAAATTCTGTTAAGAAACCATAACTAATGTCTTCTTTAAGTATCATCTACCTTTTTAGAAAAAAAAACAGAGTACAGAATCTCATCTGTCTATGTGGGGAGTGGGAGGTATTAAGAATCCAATTATTTCTATTACTTAAACAAATCTGGAACAGGTGTAAGGAGAATCACACTTCCATGTAAACCAGTTCTGCAAGGGCAGACCATGTTATAGGTGCTACAGAAGCAGGTACGAGCTCTCCTAACCACTGTGAAGTGATCGCATTCAGCCAACCTGAACATGGACAGTGACTCACCTCACACAGTGCTACTGGCCCACCAGAAGTTTGGGTGATTGAATTGTCTCCACTTACAGTTAGAGATGATTTCTACAGAAGGGAACTTGCTAATTATGCAAGGACTCTTTATCACTGACGCCTGCAAATCTTTGAACTTTCCATTTCAGAATGTTACTTCATACTTATCCCATTTGGTCCAGACAGTCTATCTTTCATTAATAGCAAAATGGCAAATTATTTTTTAAAAATCATAGTAATGACTAATGCTCTAAATTCCAAATGCAATTCTCAACAGGTGGGACATTTTAATTTGGTACCAATCTGTGCTAATAAATGGCTACAGTAGACAATTACATTATTGGAAGTTGGTGTATTTAAAAAGTCATATTTAAAATGAACGCAAATAAGAAGAGCATGAAGTTCTCTTTAAAACACACACACACAGTTCATAAGGCAACTCATGTCACAAAAGCAAGCTTTCCCAAGTCATAAATAAGAAAATAAAGCTCACATCGATGTAACCACTGTTGGCTGCTGGTGATTTCAAGAAGAAACAATGTTTAGTTGGGGTGGGGTAATATGGAGTAGATACATTAGAGATGTAAGGTGCCCACCATAACCCACCAAACCATGACTCAGGGAACTGAGTGGAAGAGGGGGGTCCCCAGAAAGATTGTAAAAACCATGGTGGGGTAGAATATCCAGAGATACTGCCCCCCTCAGCAATAACATACAACAGGGGGAGGGGGAAACTGGCTATCTCTGGTGCAATTCTGACCCCTACCCCAAGGTCAGATCCAGTTTGTGCACCAAGGAGGGTCCCTGGTGGGTTGGGGACAGAGAGGAGAGAAATGGGGGTACCATCACAAGATTTGCTCTTAAATGTATCTAATCATCAATAATAAAGATATTTAAAAATACTTCTAAAATGATCCCACATTCTTCAGCAGAGAAAACTAAATCAGAAGTGTGAGTGTACATGAAAGAGCATGTCCAGCAGTGTTTCTCTTTGAGTCTAAAGATCTCTCAACAAAAAAAAAATTCCAAAATTTTATGTATATTTGTTAACAGTAACTTGAATTGAGGGCAGCAAGTACTGAGTGTGGGTGCAAACAGTGGGGACGACAATCTCTAAAGGATTGCTTGCTATCTCTCTACATATTTCATCAAGTATTAAATTTGGAATGCCTAGAAATCCTCAAAGGGAGAGTGGAGGTCACAAGCCCCTCCGCCTTCCATGGCAGAATGCTGACACACTCAGTCTTCTGCAGTTCATGGTCATGGTGATCGTGCTACCTGGGCCTCCTGAGTGCTGGGATTAAAGGTATGCACCACCACACCTGGAACTATATATATATATATATATATATATATATATATATATATATATATATTTAAATAAAATATGCTACTTTAAAAAATGTTTAAAAATGTTAAAGTGACCTTTTTTAGTAGTTGCATATTGGTTATACAGTTTGGGACCTGAAACGTTTCTAATGTTTTAAAAATATTAAACATTTCCTTCAGGAACTGGTGGGCTTATTGAGATTCAGAAATAAGAGAGCAATTTTGAAGCTGGGTGTGGTCTTTCATGTCTGTAATCTGAGCACTTTGGAAGCTGAAGCAAGATTACTGCAATTCAAGGCCAACCTGGGCTACAAAGTAAGACCCTGTCTCAAATAAAAATAACAAAAGAAGGCGATTTTGCTTTGTCTTGCTCAATTCTAAATTTGTCATAGGAGATATTGCTATAAAAACTATACAGTACATATGCACTGTAAGTACATAAATAAATACGATACAATATTGGAGAAAATCCAGACACCATCACTGGAAATGGTAGTCAAAGTAGCTCACAATTTTCCATGTACACAATGACTATGGCTTATAGCTCAGGTCACTTTATAGCTTTGAACTTAAAGGTTAATAAACTTCTGAAGTTCATTTAAACTACATGGTTTCCTAAAGGCATCTAATAAGATGATTTCACTTTATCCAGCAACTGATAATATGGCATCACTGTGTTTAAAACCTTGCAAACAAGCAGTACCATATGCTTGGTTTTCTTCTGATTGTAAACTAATAATCTGTAGTATGCTAATATGATGCTGTTATGTCTAGGAAGATTTGGGGCCAGATTTTTCCTCTCTCCTTATAATTGGTTTGCTCGTAGATTTCTTTAGTTTTAGAGTTATAATTGGAAGACAGTTATTACTCTGCATGAGCAATTTATAACTGCTGTTTGGGTGAAGCCCAATAAATTTAAGCATTAATATCTCCAAAATGCAATGTCTAGCTAAAACAGAATAGCAAATTCCATGTTCTAACAATCTAGATTCTCCAATACTGTCTGCCTACTTGTTGGGTTTGTTTTACAGGCTACAGAGCAAGTGACCTTAGATATCAGACTTACTGGTGTGCTTTAAAGCATCACAGTGGGCAAAGACATTCAATTAATAATCTCCCATAAATACTAATGGACATAAAAACAAAAAAAAAATCACTTGGGGCCAGAAGCTTATCTGGATCTTTGTTCAATGCTTGCCCTTGTGTGTCACATAAACTTTTCGAGTCTGTCCACTGATCTGTAAAGTAGAAATTATGATACTTAAGTATAATGGATAATTATTAATTTTTCTCCATGCCTAATGGCTGAATTTGCTCTCTATGTCTGAATTTCCTATACATATGCCTCCCACAAAAAGCCTATTTGCAGGTGCTCACACTGCTATCCACTTCCTCAGCTGGTTCTCTAGTCTTTCTAGCAACTATGGGAGCTACCTGGTAAGACTTTTTGTTTTTAATTCTATCTTTGTTAAGTCAGCCAGAATCTTTGGTTGCTCACAATGAAATAGCCTCTACTTCAAATATGTAGCTCAGATATCTCCACTTCTCTAATCTCAACTGTCTCCTTTGCTGCAAACTCCCACAGGAATTTTTTCCACTTAATGAAGTGGTGTCCTGATCAGCCTTCCTGTGTAACTTGACCCCTCCCAAGATTGTTTTACACGGCCAAAGTGACCTTTCCTAATAGAAATACTTAACCCAACCAATATAACTCGAGATGATCTGGTTCCTGACTACCTTTCCAATCTCCTGTCCATCAACTTATGATTTGATTTTTAAAAAATTTAAAAAAGTGTTATCTACCCTACCAGGCAAGAGCCCCACTGGTACAAAAGTGGCACAACTGTTAGGAGGGTAAGCAAACCCCTTTCTGACTGGACCTGAGGCCCATTCTACAGGAGGGAATTCATTCATAATACTATAAGCCTAGTGGAGCCCTGGCGGTGGGGCTGGTCACAGGCTCAAGTGGAGAAGCTGCTAGAGTTGTTTGATAAATACACATGCTGTGTCTGTCAAATTATCTTCTAAATAGTTAGGTTTATGCTTACACATCAGTGCTGTGCTCAGCTTTAGTCAAAGAAGCTCCTTTTTGCAGTGGGTAGTCGTTGCTACAGAGATTCCCAACTGGTCCAAGTACTAAGAATAAGTGACTGTTACAGTGTTCAGCCCTAAACAGGACATCTACATCCTCACCCCTTCAAAGCTTAGGGAGGACGGAAAGAGAATAAGAGCCAGAGGAAGGTGTGGAGAGCTGTGAACACTGTCTTCTGGGCATGACAAGCTCACAGAAGCTGTGATTGTCTGCATTTGAACTACAGAAGACTCCCTGGCGACGACATGCTGTACCAGGAGTGGATCATGACTTTCTATCCCTGCCCCAGGATTTACAGGCATTCCAAAATAATACACTGTTCGCACACACTTGGGACTTGCTGCCCTCAATTCAAATCACTGTTTCCAAATGTTCCAAAAATTTCGGAAGAATTTTTTTGTTGAGAGATCTTTAGTCTCAAAGAGAAGCACTGCCGGCTCTTTCACACACTCTCATGCTTTCTGGTTTAGGTTTCTCTGCTAAAGAATGTGGTATCTATCATTTGAGAACGATTTTGAGTATCTTAAGTCTAATGCACCCATATTAACCCCACCACAGAAAACATTGTTTCTTTTTGAAATCACCAGACAATACTAATCAAGTCCAGACGGGAGGGGAGAGGAGGGGAGGAGAGGGGAGAAGAGAAAAGCAAGCTTGCAGATGGTCTGCACTGATGGCCCGGGCTGCTGAAGGGCAGGAGACTGGCCCCTGGCTCTAGCCTGTGCTACAGAGGACACTTATGTTTGCAGGTGGAGGTGGCAGCCACGAGAACCATCTGCTGCACCTGTCCAAGCAGCTCCCAGCCAGCATCAGCATAACATAGGTAAGGCAGACTCCTGATAGCCTGTCCTTTACCGTCCACTACCCTTCCTTCTCCCTCCCTCACCGGCTCAGATTTGACCTGGTCTGACTTCTCCCATCACTCCATCCCCTCGCTTCCCCCAAGTGCTTCTCCTAGTAAAACACTTGCAGACTTGATCCTGTGAGGGCAGTTGTTTCTCAGATGTACCAGTCCAACACATCTGCAGCAAGCAATTGTTACTGTCTGAAACCAGCTACTCCTAACCTGGTCTTGAGAAAAAATAATGATTTTTACAACAGCATTCTTCTCCATTCCATTCTTCTCTGTCTTGGAAAAGATGCTAATAAGTAAAAATTAGGCTTTTAAATAGTTGTATTAAATGAATAATGCCTTAAGTATTAAAGACCCTCCTTTTTACAAATTCATCCAGTTCTAATGAGAAAAAGATAATTTGAAATTGTAACTCGAACTTAGCTACATATTTGTCTGTATTTCTGATTTGACTACAAGGTCTAGAGGAAACATCTCCCCCATTCATGGTTTTACCAAGTTTCACTCACTTAGAAAAGTGACCCACTGTATGTTTGGTGATGGAGGCAAAAGATGAAATCAGTGATGTTTAACCACGGTGAGGTGAAGAGATCAAGGTGGGATGGATGGGGTTCCCAGACCTCCCAAGAAATATGAAAGGAAATAAAATATATCTACTATTTTCATGGTACAAACTATAAGAAATAAACTCTTAATTTTCATTTTACATGCTATATAGAGTGGAACAAAATTCTTAGATACCATAGTAATAAGAAAAAGAGAAAATGAGAAACACTTAGGGAATGATGTTGAACTGCACCAGTGATGCTATTGGCCTAAGCCAGTTACCCTGCCTGTGAGAAATGGCCAAAGAATAATGCCAGGATTCCAGAGAACAAGGGGCCGTTAGCATGTGAAGACACATACATATGGATTATATGCTCAAACACATATTTATTATATTACGGATCATATGTTTTATGAGTTTTATAGACTTCCTTACTCTAACACATTTCAGTATAATCTCATCCAGATTTATGCAGACACCATTAGATACTGCCAACAGTTATAATTTTATTTGTTTTTAATAAGCACAAGGAAAAATCCTGAACTTTCCTATCTTGTCAGATCAGTCTCTTTACACCCAAATCTTCATCTACTTAGATAGTGGAAAGTTGGTATTTACTTGATCACTTTAAACAAAAATTGGAAACAAAGGATTTTAGAGTTGGATTATGTTAGATAATTTTTGTTTCCTTCATGACTATTTAATAATAAAAAAGCAATTTCTTTCAACAGCTGCTAGCATATTTGTGGTGATTGAATTTTTACTATAGCAATGAAAACAAGTGTATTACTGGAGACCCTAAATAATGACACTTTAAGTGGCATTTCCCATAATAGATAATACATCTAAATTACACCTTATCATTGGGAAATTTTTTTCCTGAATACTGGTGGATTTAAAGCCCAATTTATTCCCCCACACTGTTTAAAAAGCTCACAATAATATTGGTTTGACCCATGGACTTTTATATACATCCAGTGAATGTGAGGGGTAGAACACACTGCATACACCATCTGAAAATCACAATTTCCCTTTCAGACTTTTTCATTATTTTCCTTAGAAGCTACCCCAGGTGGAATGAAATTTAAGAACCAAGGTACATTTAAAACAACCTATGACAATTTGAAATGATTAATTCCAGGTCTTTTAGCATATATGAATGAGAGCAGTGAAAGTGTTAGGTAGAGTGGGTCCTATAGAACTGCAAGTCAGCGCTAAGCTGTCTGACACTTTTACCTACAGACTTAGGGGAAAAAATCCAAGCATTGCTCTTCATATTTCAAACTGATAGCATGCCATTTGTCCCGTTAGTCCACCAAACAACAGATATGAATGGAGGTGCCTACCTGGTTCAGGTTGTTATGAAACATTTCACAATGCCACCATGGTGAAAGAAACTAATCTCAAATAATTTAAGTAGAAAAGTAAATAATTCTAAGTGGTTAAACAAAATTTCCTAGAGATCTTCACTCTATTTAACATAGAAAAAAATTGTAATTACAAAAAAGTGAACAGGTGGAAAG
The DNA here is from genome assembly GCA_004024765.1 of Zapus hudsonius. Classification (NCBI taxonomy): domain Eukaryota; kingdom Metazoa; phylum Chordata; class Mammalia; order Rodentia; family Dipodidae; genus Zapus; species Zapus hudsonius. Next base: position 18,684 of record PVHP010033714.1, read on the forward strand.
GGATCAGTTATTCCTTGTCCGAAGGTATAGTGTGCCTCTTCAGCTGTCAAAATCACTTGAACAAATGTAGGACTTCTCAAACAATTCCTTTTAAAGTTTCTTGCTAATGGTATTTGGCAACTAAAGAGGCACACATTTTAAAAATAAGCAACCTGTCATGCTAGAGCATTCCATTCTTTCCTTCATCTGACAAATCTCACCATGGAACTGAGCATGGTTCTAGCTCGAGAGACAACGCATGAACAAAGCCCCTGCTCCTGTAGCGGTGACTAAGTGAGCCAGAATCAAAAATGCCAGTGAAAGGAGATTCCACTCTGTCCCATCACCACTGTGCCCCAAGATTACCCTATGGTACTGCTAGGTAGAGACTAAAGAGAAATATCATGTGCTAAAGGTTTCTGATGTTTCAGATACACTCATTTGTCCAAGTTTACCAGGCACCACTGAATACACTTATATCTGAGGTTTGGCAAGCCACCTACGGCCTGTGTCACATAATCTTTATTTGTTTTTAATCCTTTAAAAATGTTAGACTTTTCTAGTTTTGCTGTCCACAGAAAGAGGCCAGGAGATAAGTCTGACTTGCACCATAATCTGCCTATCCCTGACTAGAAGACCTGAGTATACATGCTTTTAGGTGCTTTCCATCCTATAGGGCATGTTTCATCCTATATAATTATTTTGCATTTTTGTTGTTGTTCCTTGTTATTCTGCTGCTGACATCCAATAAAGCTTTATTTTTCTAGAGCTACAGTATAGTTCCCGCTCCAGCAGCTTCAAAGTTGAGTTCTGAAGAGCAGGGCCACCTACTCTGTTCTGATGAGGAAGGTCACCTACTCTGTTCTGATGAGGAGGGCCACCTACTCTGTTCTGATGAGGAGGGCCACCTACTCTGTTCTGACAA